>JAPYZN010000254.1:0-39218 GCA_030522865.1 Psyttalia lounsburyi
AGCGTAGCGAGCGACCAACAACCTCGACCAATTTTTTTAGATTGATCCGGGCTAGGTTCAATAAGTGTCCGCATTACTCACACCCAGACGAACGATTTATTTGAATTCAATAAATAAACTTATTCAAATAGTAAAAAAATTTTTACTTTATATAGCTTTTTTTTAAGTTTCATTAATATTAAATAAATTTTGAGACGATATTGTCTGTGAAATTCTTTGAAATAAATACACCATTTATTTGAGATAGGGAAATCCTTTTTTTTTAAACAAGTAAACAAGTTATTTATTTCTGATCATCGATTCCTTGAAAGAAGGGAAAAAATCAAATCAAGATTTTCATTTGAATCAAAGACCCATTTTTCTGATCATACATGCGTGTTATAAAGTGTCAAATCACTGCGACCAGTTCTCAAATTGACATCGATGACTTATGCGATCTGCAAAACGCATACTTTGCAAACAAAATATTCTGTTATTGCATTCTTTGATCGCTATATCATTGTCCAGCAACAGCTGCTCTATTATAGAAAATCCTCGATATCACCCGCACCATATGCGATGTTAAGGCTCGTATTTATGGAGCTTTTCGATAGATAATCTTTTTATCCAAATTTCGCCCAGGCGAAGGTCAGGGTTTAACATTTTCATCAAATACTAAACGTATTATAATGATTTCATTATACAACCGAGAATCCTGGATATCATTCAGGCCATACGTGTTGTTAAATTTACTATTTGTAATAATTGGAATTTAAAGGGATAAAATAATCAAAATCGTTACGACTTGTGCAATTGCAGTGCAAGTACCATCTACTGAAATACTTGCAGAGAGAATGAAGGTCATTAGAATTTGGGAAATCTAATACGTTAATTTTAACACAAAATAAAATCGAGAGTATCAAATCTATATAAGTGGTTCACATATAAAATTATCATTTTTTTGCCCGATTGGTATTGGTGAATGGAGAAGTTCGTTTGAAATAGAAGCATATTTTTTTTTGGATTAGTGCAGTAATTCCAAGATTTATTCTTCTCTTCTCTCTCGGAATCGCCTGTCTGCAGTTGGCAGACGGAGTACCGATAGGAATCCATTACCGTTTCATCTCTCAACACCGGCCAATTAAAAACTCATACCAACAATTGAATACTTGTTTTGAGTCCTCAGAAATATGTAAAACATTTAAGGGGTGAGTGATGGAAGAGCTGCAAAATTAGGGAATAATGCTAACTTATTAACGAGTCGTGACGCTTTGTTTGTAATTCGTATTCTGCGATTTTACCGTCAATGAGTATTATTTACTCATATTTCAAGTATTTGATTATCTACATCTTAAATGCTTTCTACACAACAAAATAAATCTACTACAGAGGATATAAGGGGACTCTCTCGAGCCGAGCACTCCCTATAGAGTTGATTTAATTCAGTCCATGAACGTTACGCCTCAAGTTTTAACATAAAAAATATAGGTAGAAATATTCTTTCGTCCCATGTGGCTCATGCTAATACGCAGAAGTTATTTTTATGATTACTATTGCGGGTCGTTATCATTTGCGTCTCTTATCTCTGCCATTAAAGTTATTTTAAAATAGTAGATGACTGTTACAAGAGCACGTGCATGTAGTCAGCTCATAATTTTAATGAATTTTCTCTTTTTAAGCATGCAATACTATCACCTTGTGAATCAATATTTATTCTTCAGAATGATTCCCTCAAGATATTTCCTTGTTCTCACAGAAGAACGAGACACAAGTTGAATGGAGGGAGAGAAGCGTTAAGAATCTTGGGTCAGTGCTATTAACTATAGGGGTGCTCTGTAGAAATCGTTTATCAATTCTTGACACATTTTCCTTCTTTTACGAGAACACGAAGAAAAGAAAAACCAATGTCCAATGCATTTATCACTTCTTTCCGAAGTGAAATTCACCGGACACATATTGGAGGTAAACAGTGAAAAATGTTGAGATTATAATTCATACACGAATAAAGCCCTGAATTCTCACGATGAATTTGAACACAAAAGGCTATTGGATTCTGTCGACTGGCTGGAGAATATTCGATATACTCGAGCGTGTTGTTTTTTGTTCATTCTAAATTCTTTGCCTTTGTTTTTATGCTGCAGTGGACACTCATGCTGTACAGTGGACACTCATGCTTGTCGGGTTATTTTTCAATATGCATAAACATTTTTTTCCGTAAAAACCAAACAGCGATCAATATGATGTCTCCTATATATTATGTTACAGCTCGGCTTCAGTCCGATCAGCGCACTTGTCTACACTCTTGATTTCTTTCTACTCTGCCTCAATGTGAGTCGTGCCTTTGATATTATTATTACTATTATCATTGGTATTTTTTTCTATATCCAGCAGCTCTTGATGAAAAACATTCTTTTTCTCCTCGATATAAACTTTATGATTACATTCTTACCCCTAAAGAGCGACCGCGGCGGAATTTGAAAATCGCTGGACGCTGCTGTAGTTTATAATATGAGTTTCGTAGGATGTATAAATTGACTCTTGTGGGATTAATACCTAATTTTTTGAGATTTTGTCATTGGAGACAAGAAATAGAGTTTTCAAAATTCCAGATTCAAGTTCCCCTGACTCATAGTGAAAAATAGGTTCCATGAATTTATTTACTTGAGTTTGTAACAAAATTATAAATCTATGTAAGTCGTGAGAAATTTTACGATTTTTCACTGATAAAATTTCATCTTTCAAAAATATTCTAGACCCTTAATAACCCGATTTTTTCAAAGGTGACCATGGAAAATGCGGTATTGGACATATATACACACGATTGCCGAACTTCATATTTATTAACTGTCATTGCTCCGAATTTTTTCGGTAGCCGATAATCAATCGCATTTATAAGAATAGAATAAACAGAACAAAATAATAATAATCAAATGGTTTCTATTGGATAGCTTCCCACCCCTGGTAGTTTTATGCTTTACCCCTTTGCCCTTTGCTTTGAAGTTTCAAACATTTTAGAATTTCACGAATTTACACTTCGTTTCATGTCTACTGTATAATAAAAACTTTAGCAACCTTCTCTGTATAGTCCTGTCCTTAAACACATGAATGAAAAAAACTTGCGACTACGCCATAATTTTTTCCCATTTTTTACACCATTTTTTTGCTACAGATTTATTCCCTTTTGTGCGTTATCTCCCAGTACCAAGAATACGCAGCCGGTCGAGGTAGAGCGGCAGACGACTGTGAACACAGGGTAAGAGCCTCTCCCTCTGGAGGAAAATAAATAAAAATATCCATGAGTGCAAGTCTTTTTTATCTCTCCAATACCCCAAAATCCTGGTGAACCTTACTCGAACACTCGTTGCGCAGCATATATCCCAACAGTTAGTTCCAGGCGTTGGAGCCTCTTGAGCTTGTCACTGACCCGTTAAATCTCTCCTCTGTATCCTAACTGGCTGTGGTAGACGCACACACACATACACACACGTGCGCTCGATTTTTCCTCCGTTTTGTCCTCTCAATTGTCCTGCTTTAGACCCTCTCAAATCGTCATCCACTCCTTCAAAAAAGACATAATGAGGATGAAAAAAGAAGAAGGAGAAAAAAAGGAGATAAAAAGAACTGCCTAGAATTGTCCTCAATACTCTAGGTCCGGACTTTCGTATAGCGTAATTGGTTACGAAGTGAGATCAAGTGGGAACAAATTGAAATACTCAGGAGTAATTGAAGTAGCGCAGACAGACTCCAAACTTTTTTTTTCATTAAAACGATTAATTTGAAATCTGGAAATATTGCGTCGTCCTTCAGATTTTCGCCATCCATTGTTGTGAGACTCAACTGGCGCGATTGATGAACGTAGCACACGTCAATCACCTTTCGTATTCCCATCGAAAAATCAACAGCTGAAAAATATAACGAAGTCAAACGTCAAGTCCTCTTGTGCACCCAAAGTTGAGATGTCTAAAAATTCCCCCGCCAACAAAATTGGCTGAATTGATCTGCTTGTTTGCCATTATCAATAAAAAAAATTGGCATATGAAATAATTGCGTTTTACCATCGCCACGGAACAAAAAATGATATCGAATTGGAGTTTAAAAAATCGATCACAGTTGCTATTACCGAAATTGGTTATTTCTCATGCCAGATTCGGTAATACTTTTTTATCCATGAAACTCCAAGGTTGAAGGTAAAAGAGTACTCGGTCTGACCCCACCGGTCCGGAATCTCCTTGCCCTGCCTATTGAGTGTAGTGAACAGTGTAACATGAGAGCGTGAAAGGGATACTCCGACTGGTTGATAAGTTGTCCATTGAGATGCTCGTTGCAGAAAGATATTGCCATCTCAGAACTCTATTTGCAAAAAGAACATAATTTCAATTTCTCTATTGAAATCTAAACCTATATTCAATAATTCCAATTTTTCAATGGAAATTGAATAAGTAATGGAAATTTTATAGGTGATAGAGGCGATAGCTTCATAAAAAAAATATTTTTACATTTATTTTGTTTGAACTCACTACATCACAAAATTTTCGATTCATTCATTTTTTTCTGCAAAATAATACGGGAGAGCGGTTCGGCGCGATGACACCACATGCCATCGTCCATATAAATCACAGAATTGATTTGAGATATAACGAATTCTACTCTCCCCATTACTATATCAAAGAGTAGGTAAAATTTTGCTCTCATAGACATTAATATGTATGAGAGAAAATATAATTTCTTACCCAGTCAGGGGGAGTGGTTATCTCTTAAGCAAATGTTTCTCAATGTAAGAAAAAGTCCAAATCCCTCTGCTGTTAGCCCCTCCGTTAATTTCGCCGACCCACTTTTTTTTCGATTATCTCCTCATTCTCCTCCGGGTGATCGATGAAGACTGATCAGTGGAAAAATTTCGCTCACGCATATGCACTCCAAGCGCGGTTCCATTGGCTACTATTGATTTCACTGATGGTTCCCTTTTGAAGAACATTATCATCCATCCCCATTACAATCGACGCACGCAATTATCCTGACAGTAATTAACTAATTGGTATTGAGTAGTATTTGATCAGTATATATATATATCGTGATCAGATACCCGCGATTCGATACGCAGTTCAACCCACTACAACAGCAACTTCGTGTCTGAGTTCTCGTCGTACACCGACAAACAATGACTCGAAACTTACGGCTTCAACAACTCTAGCACAGAGTCCCTCCACATACAGGACAATTTTATCGTCGGAGAAAAGTATAGGAAGCAAAACAGGCAGGAAACATGTGCAGTTTCCCGACACCCCGACCTCCAGCAGTCAAGCACCCAAGTCAGGTAGTATTTTTTTGTTTTTTTATGATAGCATTCAACAGAACTGTACGAGACCGAAACTTCTCATAAATGGATTCTTTTTTTTATAGATACCAGTGGAGAAACTACTGGCTGGACGTCGGACAATGAGAGCTCAGCTGCTCCTTCTCTACTCATGCCACCTAGCAACAATTTCCATCAAACCAATGGCCAATCCTAAGGAATTTATCCAATATGTAGCTTTATTTTCACTTGAAAAAATTAAATGGATAAGAATAGAGAAAAGTACAAATTCTAATATTTACTTCTTACGATTGACATCGTAGTGAAATAATCCAAAAATGCAGATGGATGGATTCTACATGACTTTCAGTAAGTACTTAATTCTTGAATGATTAAGTTATTCTGTCTGTTTGAATGGGGATGTTTGGGTGTCTGCACTGATGATGTCACTAACGCCGACTAGACTATCTTGATTAAGAGATGACAAATTCTGATAGACTATTTCATCGGAAATTCTATCATCGGACTTGATTAACATTATAAATTTACTGATAGCATCGAGAGACATATTGTCTTTCGTTCATCATTTATTTACTTGAAGCTAAATGTCAATCAGAGTTGATCTAACCAAAATACAGTTAATCCTCTGACATTTTGCAGACATAGTAATTCAAACTTATATCAAACAAAACTATAGCTAACCCTAGTCTTGTTACCCACCGCGACCTGGCGACTTTGGTTACATCGTGAGGGATTCCCCGCCATTTCATTTAACCTCGAGCATTGTCGAATTCATTCTACACTGCTCGCGTGTGCTCCTCGTATTTTCGGCAACGTTGCGTCACGGGCAATTTCACTTTTACCTCCGATGAGCAGCTGACAACAGTACCTTCCGGACTGCCGCATAGATTTAGATACTTTCAATCTTCAAATTTGCTGACTCAATTGGATGAGAACAATTCCGAGAAATCATATTTAATAAGCATAGAATTTTTTTACAGCATTCCTTCTCTTAAAAAAATGATCGACTTCGGCTAGACAACAGTTAATTATTTTTTAATAGAGATCAGTAAAATTTTTATTTTTTTGAATAGTACTAGTGACAAACCAATTAAAATCGGATCATGTTGACAAGACTAGTCATGTTTCCGAAGGTTTTTGTATAAGAATCCATTCATCACCTGATATAAAATTGCTTTATCCTCTTTCAAAATCGAAAATTGGCAAATGGAAAATCAAAACCTATATTACCCCGTATACAATTTGAAAATTGAGGTCCAATCTCCGAATGAATGACACATGAATTTCCGTTTCAGAGCAATTCGGACGTGGCTAACCGCTGACACATTGGCCAAGCATCGCTCGACAGTTATCCACCTTCATTACGGTGAAATTTATGACTCTCTAATATCATCTTTCGAAATGAAATGAGTGGATGAAGTCACCCAATGATTCGTTTTATTTTTGCTGTTGAGTGAAATTCAATTTCACCGAGAATCGATACATTCATATCCATGAAGTGAAAAATCAAATCATTTTGTCCCATTTCTACCCTCTACCTACATTGTGGGTATGGAAAAATGCCAAACACGCAAATCTTTGCAATATCCCCTTGAACATTTATTTGATATATCGTTAACAAGAATGGAGTGTCACCAAGTTGTCAGATATTCATTATATCCACTTCGATGAACCATCGGAGGATAATTAGTAGACTTAACTCCGCACGGGTCTATAAGGTTATTCAAACATGCAACAATGAGAAGCCATAGTGTCGCCCTATCCCTAATTGATGATCAAAATCAACCAGAAAATTAATGTGGCGGTGGATAATGCAACGACATAAATGACAATTCCCGCAATGATTGCATGATATTAATGGGAAGTGACAATGTGAATTTGCGGGATTTCCAATGAGAGTGATGTTTGGATTGTGTTGCACCGTTGCACATGATTGTTGAGAGTACATAATGTGAATTATAAATACAGTTATTCAATTTTTAAATGAAGTTTAATCTTATTTCATATTTTACTGTCTGACATTTAATATATTTATTTCATGGAGTGTGCGCCTTTACTCATTCCGTACACGACCTCAACGACGACGAACTGGAGTGGACGCCCGACGCTGATTTTATCGGCTTCCTATGAAACTTTCTATTAATTTTTGGCCATTTGTAATAAAATATTAAATAAAAGAGATTGTATGGGAAAATCAATAGATTCATATTTCTATTCAATTTATTCTATGTAAGGGTTTTGTCAGGATGGCATACTAATTGTAATAATTTAGTCTTCTTTTGTAATAATAATAGGCGTTTAATAACATAGTTGGATAGTACAATGATTAACACTCCGAAATGGACCGCTCTTTCTCTCCTCACATACGACTGATTGACATACCACTTAAAAACTAAGGCGTTAGCCCTCTGTTACTGAGGTAACTCAGAGTACAGTGCCCCAGTGTGCTTGACCCCTCCGCACTTCTCTCCGATACTCTCCCAATACCCTATGCACTATTTCGTCTTATTTCTTTTCTTTTAATATATTCTCCTACATCTATTGAAATATTTTCTATCAACTGACGTTGGCTCAAATTTCTAAATATTTTTATGAAACTTTCTGATCAAAAGAAAATTAAAGAAATATTTTCTATTGAATGTTTCAACAAAAGTATGTTTACTGAAATTTCCTAGAATTTTCTGTTCAATCGGTTCATACGTGACCCCTATTCTACCCAAATCGCCACTTATACTGACGTTCGCTACTCTCTATTCGTAGTTACTTCTTTGACCAAATTTAGTATACGACTAATTCGGTGGTCATTACCCACAATGCGAAACCACTTGACTGTGTTTGCCTTGATGACATTGGAGTGGTAAAGTGTTTAGGATATTTTGTCGTTGTCTCCCGGCGTACGGTGGCCACGGGAGACTATCAGACAACTACATTCGAAATCGCCGGGGAAGGGAGAACTGGCGCAATAATGAAAGGTTTTAGAATTCGGGGAGCATTACTGAACCTAAAATAAAATGCTGACTATTAAAAAGCACCTGTGTCGATCTCTGCGTTCTCAAGACGCGGGGGGGGGGGGGGGGAAATGAACGAAAAAAGAAAAAGATTAATTTTATTGAGGGAATACATATACACTGAGTATCATTTGGAACAGTATGAACAGATTTAGACCGCTTTGGAGTCAATATCCAGCTGAACCAATAGTTAGTTATGTATCTAAACCTACCTTTTGTTGACAGTGAGATTAATCATTCGTATTACACCCATTGAGGCTTCAATCTGTATGTCCAACCGAAATCATCGATTGTTATTTGAAACGAAACACGTGTATATGGCTCATTGAATAAAACAATATTATTGATGGCACAATTCTAGGTCTTCCTCGCTCTTTGATGTGGGAAAACTATGGGTCATGTAGTGAATTTTTCTCAACATACAGACAATTCGTTGTAAAAATTAAAAGAAAATATCAAACTAAAATTTTATGCCAATAAACCTAGTAATGAATAATTACCCAATTTGCAGAGATTTTTCTGTAACGGAGGACGTACTTTTCTTATAGAACTCAGTAGAGTAAAATTTAACCTTCACCTGCTTCCATGTCCTCCGTAAGCAGGTAGATTGATGCACGGAGATATCTAATTTTCGGCGCTACAAATACTATTTGTTTCACTAAAAAAATCTTAAAATAACTTCCTCAAACTTTTTTCTTTTTTCTTGTGGTCAAATTTGCCAGTTAATGATGCGAACAATTTGTTTCCTCCTTACAAAAAAAAGTTTTCTCGATCATTTGGCAAAGAATTCGGAGAAACATTTTGCGAACACAACCATTCTTGTTTCTCCCCCTCTTCTCGGACAATAACTTTTTCAGCATTTTTTCCACATAGATACACGGTCTAGAAATTCATTCACTAATGAGCATTCCAGACACACAGTATGAAAATTCCTGCACTTCTCCGACATAATACTCCCAGGCAATATTGTACCGTTCTATACCCTGAGATATCACATCCATGACACCTGTTGTTCTTCCAGAGAACGAGTGAGTTATTTACGTTCATTGAACGTTATGAATGTTGAGATTGATATACTCCGCAATCATAATGGAGAATCCATTGGAGCGGAGAATCATTCCGCCGATGAGGTTGCAGAGAATAACCATAATAATCCAGTTAAACATGGCAAAATTGTCAATTGGAGCCTGAAAAGTTTTCATCATACGTTTGCACGTATATTTATAAAGTAAATTCAAATTAACGATATTCTCAATGTAAATACAGTAATATGATGTAAATTTATTTCCCCCTGAGATTTTTCTCTATTACAGGTGCTCAAAACCGAAATGAATGATAAATTTTCTACATGAAATTGGATTCTATTAAAATAATTATGTTACTAATGTTGAAATGGAAAAGCAGTTTCTCTCTTTTCATAACAATTTTAATATCAATTTACTCATCACTTTACAGTAGTTAAAAAATAATTGCATTACGATGAAAAAGTACACGTTGAGTTGTAGTCGCAGTCTAGTTTTAGTTCGCTCATCAGCTTTGAAAAAAAAATACCGAGTGAAACTGGGAATAGATACATAAGTACAGTACAGGGAACAGTACATAAGTAACTATTGCATTACGCAACATTTATTGACGGAGCAATGAATCGTTTTATGAGACCACTTTGGGACTTAATACCTAAATCACACACGACACTTCGATCGCTAACATTCAATAATAACAGTGATATTCCAATAGAACAAAAAACTTTTCTCACTCACTCATTCAATTCACGCTGCAATTTTTTTATCCAGTTCGTCTTTTTTATGATGCAACTCTGCTTGAATCTCCTGGAGTGTTTTCCCTTTAGTTTCCGGTACACAGAACCAAATGTAAATAGTACCGATTACATTGAAAAGTGTAAACATCCAGAAAGCAACGTGGGTACCCACAGAATCACTGATAAGCTGATACGTTTTACCAACAACAAAACCAGTAAAGTTAGCAACGAAAACGACAATGACGCAGGCAAGGGATTTTATGTTTGTTGGAAATAGCTCCCCCATTACAGTTGTCGGGAGTGGAGCAAGACCAAGAGAATAAAACACAACGTAAAACATACATCCAGTTGCCGGCAGCCATTCAATTGAACTTGTACTGACATTTGAGTATTGTAGATTGAAATATGTAGCAACAGCGCCTGTTGATATGAGCGATCCAATGCATGAGAACAGCAATAAGGGACGTCGTCCGTTACGATCCACAATCACAGCGCACAGTCCTGTGCAAATTATCTGTATCACCCCCAAGATAATAGCCAGATATTTACCCTCCAGTCCGACATTGGCTTGGTCAAATATTGATTGAGTATACATCATAATAGCTTGTGAGCCTGATAATTGTTGAATCAATCCTAGCACAACACCCACAGTCATTGATCGGCGATTACCAGGTACAAAGAAAATTTGACCCAAGCCACCACTATTAGCCATTTCGGCTTTCACTGAAGCCTCTATGGTATGTAACTCTGTATGAATGTCTTTGGTGCCTCGAAGAATAGTCAGTGATTTTGACGCCTCTTCACGACGACCGCGGCGCATAAAATGATAGGGTGATTCTGGCAGCCAAATGAAGCAGCAAACGTAGGGAATGGGAAGCACCAGAGCAATGAGTGCACTTGTTTGTAATGATACAAATGGACATACTACGTAGGAAAACAGTATGCCAATTCGCGATGCCATCATTATTACAGTTAGCAGTATTCCTCGAATTTTCGCTGGAGCTATCTCACCCAGGTACATTGGAAGAACGGCGAAGCATGTTCCTGTGCCCGTTCCAGAGATAAGTCTGGCAATCAAGAGTTCCTGGATGGAGAATACAGCCATTCAATTATTTCGTTTCTTTTATAAAGATAGTTAAATGAATGGTAAATGTCGATCAATGAATGCAATAGTTACCATAGGCGTACGAGCGAAGACAATCATTGTCCAGCCTATAAACCATGGTACACTGGCTGCTATCAACAGAGTTTTCCTGCCAGCAACATGAGCAATCACTAGAGTCAACAGTGGGCCTAATGCGCAGCCCAGCATAAACATCGAGGCAATCCAAGCCCCTTCATCGTCACTGATTTTGACCGGTGAGTCGGGCTCTTTGTACAGAGGTATCGCCGGTGAGCTCCATCCGTAAGGAGTACTACCAGCGAATATACCGACGTACCCTAGAAAAATCATAATCATAGATTGAAAAATAATAATCAGATGGAATTTAATGGCACTAATTTTTTTTGCGATGTAACTAACCGGCAATGGCTGCTGCGTAAAGCCACATGCTTGACTGAGCGATTTTCTCTGTATGGTACGGCCTTAATATAAATTCATTCGGGAGATAGGCTGACTAGTTGACTCCACTTTATCGGTGTTACTTGAATCTGTATATTAACCCACGTGTCACATGTGTTTGAAGAACCAATCAACTAAACTTCTTAGTTGTGGAGTGATTGATAATAGGAAGACAAGATAAATAATATTGCGTCATTATTTGAAAAATGTTTTCCTTGATTGATGTAAATGATCACAAGACGAAGATTTAAGTAGTATAATTCATTACCCGCTATTGCTCGAAAAATCTCAAAAATACTCAGATCAGAGGGTAGATAGATGATTTTTCGCAGTGCAACGTTCACTGTTCACAAATTGCAATTTTTGACTACTTTTACTGATAAAACGATTAGAGTTGACGGAGATGTAGCAATTATGATGTTTTTTTAAGGTATTAGATGTAACGCATTTGCCTTTGAAACTTTGTTTTTGCATCCCGAAAATTTATCGTTTCCAATAAGGGGGCATGGACAGAGGCTTCTCGCTTTGCCGAGCTCTATATTCGTACACCACCTTTAATAGATAGTACACTTGCGCCGAGTTTCAAAGCTTCTTCAATTTTCTGCAGAGTTTTCAGTTATAAAAATGAATATAAATAATTTCCATTAGGGTAGAGATCATAAATATCCAAAATCCAATGTCGGCGTCAGTAGCATCGCAAATTATTTGATACCGTTTCCAAACCACAAATGCAAGACGGTATTTTCAGTGGTAGTCCAAGAACATCAGCTCCGCCGAGGGTTAATATGTTTGTGGGAAACATTAGCTTGCCGGTCAATGTGGAGAAAAATGCGTTCTATAAATTTTTGAAAAGATATAAATGAAAAATAATCAATACAACGGCATTGCACAACAGAACACAAATTTAAGAAAAATTTCTCATCAGTGTTTGAGGGCCGATTTTCATTCGTAATGAGGCTTGCTGGCGTAATTAGACTCAATCACAATTAAATTAATGTAATCAATTGTACTCATTAGTAATGATTTCGATAATTCGCGAAACACCCGGCATTTACAGTTGAGTCATGTTTACTGGGATTTATTTAAATAGAATGTATTTATTAAACCATTATAATTATCATAATTATTATAATTGAATTTTAATTGAGGGCTTAGCTTCTGATATGTGATTCGAAACTGATATCGTCCCACTCATTTCGATAGGAATATTGGACTAATGAGATGGTCATCTGAGCTGGACGAGTGTAAAGTCATTTAACTTACTCATTTTGACTCTGACATTATAATAGACTGTCGAAAAAAATTCACACAGAACGCAAAAATGCTTTATCACTGCGACTTTTTTCACTTCATTTAACAATGATTTGCCATTTACTCGGACATGAAAAGAGGCACAGTCCACCACTCAATGAGCGTAAAACTTACTGAACGTGATTGGCAACCCTCGGGTTCGCCGCGGGCCATCATCTTCACACCCGCGAAAAATTCGTCACGGTTATATCAAAGTATTCTATTTCAATTGTATATGGAGTTTTTCAATATCATATTTCGTCACGAGGCCATAAAAAACTTTTCTGGCAAATATGAGGTCTGCAGCAGAAGCCAAAGGCGAGGGGTGCAGTGGTATTCGATAGGCCCGTTTTTTTGGCTGTATGACGAATTATATTTTTAGTCATGACCGCCGTAGGTAGAAATTCACGGACACTGCACGTCCGTGAAACGCTGCCTGATGGCCAGAATAACAGTAAAACTACTGAAGTGATTTAGTACACGGAGAACAATCTACACGAAAACTACGTTTAGGAGGCCATTTCTCACGGTCTCTCAGAAGTATTCTACATTTAAAGATAAAGTGTAAATTACGTACGTGAATTACATAAGCACAAAATTTGTTTTAAAGTGGCGCTTGTGGAAAATGTTTGCCACTCGTCATTCATAAGAATATTGGCTAGTCTCCCTGACACTTTTGAATGCGAATTGAATTTAGTATAATTAGTACAACTCTCAATTTCCAAGAAAAATTCCGTTATTTTTTTCTTATTTTTTTCTCGTTGAGGAAAACAGTCAGTGAAAATTGTAACGATTTGACTGTATATTCCAAATATTATGATATTGACTTTAATATTGGTGCATAAATATTCTAATTTTTGTGTTTCGCCCGCTCTTAATGATTTCGTTGCCTCCAACACGGAATAATTTTACAATCTAATAGCAGGGTCAGGACAGATTTCCAGGAAATCAACTGATGAGAAAATAACAAAAGGTCCTAGCAATATACAATTGAAGATGAGAAATTCCCTTCTGCAGTCTCAATAAATGTTAATTAATATCTCATAAATCATAGTAAATCAATATAAGAATTTCGATCTCCAAATGCCTGTGCACGAGCTATGTTCCCCTTTGTTTCAAATTTACGGAAATGACTATGAAATACCCAATCAAATGCATAGTACCATGGAAACATTACATACCCTGCAGCTCTCTCGATTAATTACCAGGACTTGGTAGTCTCGTACACGAGATTACAGACGATAATGATCATGATAGCGGGGGAAATTTCCACCTTCATGATGAATACCTCCCCAGTCATCGTAAACAATGTACTATCCGGTAAATTTCGTCGATTGAAATTGATTGAAAATAATTTTTATTTCGTCATTTATAACCGCCAAGTTGAAAGCAATTACAAAGAGAATTGAGGAATATCAGAATGACAAAAAACAAGTCTTTCTCGAGGCTACGCTCGATTTCCACAGAAATCCTCTGGGTGCCCACGGTAATTGCTTTACCTCAGTAATTTCAGTATCGCATCCGGAATTCCCACAATAGCTATAGGAGCTTGACGGGCGCAACTCGGATTTTTACGTTGTTATCAGAAAATTGTTGTTTTTAAAAAACTCACATTCTATGGTAGTAGCTAACATTCAATAGCGCATCTGAAAACAAATCAATTTCATGTCAATAATTTAATTTAAATAATAATTCGTGATATCATTTTTTTTTTACAAACATCAAATGTTTTATATTTAAAAATTATGAAAAATATCGTTATTACACACG
The DNA here is from genome assembly GCA_030522865.1 of Psyttalia lounsburyi. NCBI lineage: Eukaryota > Metazoa > Arthropoda > Insecta > Hymenoptera > Braconidae > Psyttalia > Psyttalia lounsburyi. The sequence goes on from JAPYZN010000254.1 coordinate 14,682, forward strand.
TATAGAAGAGATTTCAAACGTTATTATTCTCCTATGGTATCATCCCAAGGTAAACTCTCAAAACCCTCCCCAACAAACATCCCCTTTTTCCCCCTTTATGAATGTCAGTAATTGTATAAGTAACAAAAGCAACCAGTGTTCATGAATCATGAACACATCTACATCTATCATTACATCTAGATGGTTTTTATTTACAGGTGATATGTTACTTATTACAGACTCATGAAAATTGATACATTCATTTCGTCGCCCCTTTATTCCATGATATAAATATATGTAGACGTGCGCATGAGCAGGGCTCAGTCTGTTGATATAGGGCTACATATTCTTTAATAATATTTCAAATATCCTACACATTTGAAATCTAAAATTTCCTTGACAGTTTAAACAATAGTTTAATCATTAAACAACGATAATCGACGCTTTATCGATAAACATTTTTGAGACAAAACCGCGAGTATCTCGATAATTAGAAAACTAGCAAACTTTTCAGACGAACCTCCGTGTATTATGTTTAGGTATGGACATTTTGGCTCAATGTCGGAGAATCTCGATTCATTTATTATGCTGGGGTCGAATCTGCAGGAGTTATATTTCTCAGATCAGTTTATATTGTTGGAATTATCAGTTTTATGGTGACCAATTGCAACGTGAATCCTTAAAATAATCAAGAGAATAGCTCAGATCACTCATGCATCTGATTTATCAATTTTAATCCTGTCATGATGTAACTCTTTTTGAATTTCCTGCAGGGTCTTTCCTTTAGTCGCCGGCACACAAAAATATATATAAACAGTCCCAATGAAATTGCAACTGGTGAATATCCAAAAACTAACAGGGGTACCCGAAGAATCACTGATCAACTGATATGTCTCACCGACGGCGAAGCCAGTGCAATAGGCGAAAAATACCACCATCACACAAGCTAGTAGTTTGATGGTAGTTGAAAATAATTCGCCAATCATTGTTATCCGTAGTGGAGCAAGACCGATTGAATAAAATACTACGTAAAACATGCAACCAGCGGCAGGCAATCGAACTGGTATCGACATTCACATGTTGAGGATTGAAATAAGTAGCAACAGCACCTGTCGAGAAGAGTGATCCAATAGATGAGAATAAGAGTAAGGGACGACGGCCGTGACGGTCCACCACTACGCACAATCCGGTGCAAATTATCTGAATAATTCCCAAGATCATAGCCAGATATTTGCCCTTCAAATCAACATTCGCCTGATCCAATATTGATTCTGTGTACATCATTAAAGCCTGACTGCAAAAGAGCTGTTGAAGTAGTCCCAGGATCACTCCCACCGTTATTGATTTCCGGTTGCCGGGAACTGAAAACGTGTGTGTCAATCCACCACTGTTAGCCATTTCCGCCTTTACTGATATCTCTATTGTACGTAATTCTTCATGGATATCCTCACTGCCACGAAATTTGGTCAGCGATTTAGCCGCTTCTTCACGATATCCATGATGTATCAGGTGATACGGCGATTCTGGCAGCCATACGAAGCAACAAATGTAAAGTATTGGAGACATCAGAGAAATTGATGGGCTCATTTGTATTGATAAAAATGGACAGATCGCGTATCCGAATAATATCCCAAATCTTGAGCTCATTGTTATTACAGTGAGCAAAATCCCACATATACGGGCGGGAGCTATTTCTCCCAAGTACATTGGAAGAACCGAGACGATCACACCGGTTCCGGTACCCGAAAAGAATCGGGAAATAATCAGTTCCTAGAACAAAATGTATTCATCAGGAGATTTATTTGAATTTCAATGAATGGACGTACCTCTGAATAGAATATTAATTATCCATGGGCAGCCAGCAAAGATGATCATCAGCCATCAGACAATCCATGGAATTCCCGCACCTATTAATATAGTTTTTTGTCCAACGACATGTGCGACTAAAAGAGACGTGATGGGCCCAATTCCACAGCCCAACATGAAAGCCGATGCGATCCAAGCTCCTTCATCATCAGTAATTGGTACTGGTGAATTTTCTAATTTGTACATAGGTATAACGGGTGAACTCCATCCAGAAGGAATACTACTAGCGAATGCACCAATGTAGCCTAAAGTAACAATTTTGTTTTAATGTATTCCTACAACGCTAGGTGTCTAAACACTGGAAGGTGACACTAACCAGCAATAGCTGCTGCATAGAGCCACATTGTGGACTGCACCATTTCCTACCCATTCTCAAGTTTTTATAGTAATATCTGTGTGTGCGTTAACAGAATAGTTCACTTCACTTTATCAGTGTCGTATTATTTATCGCTTAATGTGAATTAAGCTCCGCATTATTATGTAAAGGTGTTCTATGTTTCAAATTTGGTTTGATAGATATTTGGTAATTGTAGCGCGAAATTAACAATCCAGCCAATTTCTAGTGAGCTCCGTAAAGTGTTCAATAAATCATCAGATGCAGGGAAATTAATTTGTAGTAATGACATAACTGTACTTTGATAACAGAAGTCTCTGGAGTACCATGAGAAAATGGAAGTAGCTGATTGGCATTTGAATCTACAATTTATAGATGAATACTCTAAAATATTCAACGTTTTTCGACATTCATTGTTGAGCTGGAATTTGTCCTATGGAGAAATTTACGGATCAGATATATTTATCTAATATATATTGTTTTAAAAAAGTATCTACAAGTCCAATACTAAAAACCGTGTGAAAAATGATCAAGAATGAGATTTTCACAAATTTGTAACCAATTTTATAATAATTCGTGAAATGATATAAATAATATAATGCAAGACTTTGGATTCTCTGGATAGCTTATACATTAAACTGATGGAATTATGATTACAAAAAAGATTTTTTTTTCGCATGCATACGTGTTTCGCACCATATACTTCACGGATGCGTGCAGCGAATGCTATCTATTATAATAATTTACACAATAAACAATTCGCAAAGAATGACCTAAATTTTATACATTTTAGATTAAAGAAATTACGTCAGGGAGTGTATCACATTTAAGGTTCGATACATAGTTTTATCAGAAGTATCTAATATTTATCCCAGAAAAGAAAATGAACTAATTCCACGTTTCATCAATGGTACTTCAAACGATATGGTGAATATGAAATCATTATCCAAACCGGGTCATAGTGAGTCTCCCATTATCCAACCAGGATAAAAATACATGTTATCAATAAAAATATCGCCCAGTGAGCCGCATTGCTCTAATGTACAAGTATTTGAATTATTTTTCTCTTTTTTGTGTCAACTACTCAAATGTTCAATTTCTAGTGAAATATCTATAGTTGGAATACCTATTCGATGAAGAGGTGACAGAGTATTCCCCACGCAATGCTGTATTGATTCTCTGAAAAGTGCTATGGGAGCATTCCATAACAGCCTGGTTACTCCATAATTATTGTATCACGTTAGAGGTCCTCTGAATCATGTGGTTCTATTGCCCTTTGTCATCAAAAGCTACTGGAATCCACTTACGCGTGATTGGAACCCCTTCCGCTTATCCTATAGGTTACAGCATTGAACACGTGTCATCTCTATCTGACCGGTGGCATTATCCCTAGTATATTAATTGCTCAGAAAATAGGGATGAGCAAATAGCATTATAAAGCAATAAAATTGACCCTGGTGTTAGACTAATTGCTCACGTTTATCGAAAGGTATACCGTGTTAGTCCTTCGCAGATGAGAAATAGTGGAACTATATCATACTTGCAAGTGAAGAGAATGATATTTAAAAGACATGTTACAAATTCATTTTATTATGTGTGAACAAATTATTTGCAGAATTGCGATTCAAAAGGATATTGCTAATTTGTTACACTATTATTATTCAGTGACGGAAAGCTATAAAATGTGATTTGAGAAGTTTATGCCAATAATTTTTTATAGCCAAAAACTCGACAGATTAGTTGGCATATTTAAATTTAAATTTATTGATTTTTGTCTATTGAATTTTCCAATGAATTTTTCCAAATTGACATTCCTGAGAGTTGTTAGGACCGGTAAAAAAAGAATATTTCTCAGACATTTTAATACTAGCTAAGCCGCATGTCAGCTAACATGTTCTTCAGGTTCTATTTGTACAAAGGCAGTGATTGATGAAGAAGACTATGAAGTTTTCAGCATAATTAATGACCCTAGAGACGAATCAAACAGATCACAGGATAGAGTGAATGAAATTTTCATCACTCGTCTCCTCTCTAGTATTCTCACCTTTGATTAGTGAAACGATCAACAACGAGTAAGAGTGAATGACAAATTATGACAAAAATTTGAAATTTCAAATGGAATCCAATTATATTTAATTCGATTCAATTGTTAATTATCTTTACCATTCATCTGCTTTATTCTATAATAATACTTCCTTTTTTTCGATAGAATTATTATATGTGGAATATCTCATTTTTCTGTATTCATTTCTGCCAATTTCCTGTTTATTCCCATAACGAAAATTTCTACTTTGCAGCAACGAATAAAAATTCTTGTAGACTTTTTTTGTTTCTAGAGAATAAGTTCTTATAGCAATGGAATTTCGACTGAATCAAAGAGAATTTGTTTGACCATTAGACAAGGGTCTAGTTTTCAGTCATTATTAATGACTCCAAATATTTATGGTGTTCAAATCAAGGTATATTTCCGTTGATTTAATTGGTACTAAAATCAGAGGCTTGCAGTCCTTGAATAACAAATGTTGAGGGATTGAGATCAGAAGAACCCATAGAATAAAACATTGGCGGTTTTTAAATTGACATTATTTGTCTTCTCAAATTATCTTTTATAGTTACTTCATGTCATAGCATCAAATTACATTATATCTGGGTAACCGCTACATTCTCTTCCTGTTAGGAGCCGTCTCAAATTAATAATTGAATGCTCCCAATGGTTCTCATTTTAAGAACCCAGGGTTTTTGATTCCCGGTGATGCCGTCAATATTAGACTAGAATTACTTGAGAGAGATCATCACGGTACGAAAACAACATCGAAAGGTACGAAATCTTCGCAATCTCGAGAGATATTGGATCGGGGAATCCGTCACGTCTCGCCTGGAAGAATCCATCACGTCTGTGTTTCAGTATTTTCTGTTTTTTTTTTATGTTTGTCGTGGTATCAGTGTTGTATCGCTCCATGAATATAAAAAATCGCAAAAGTTGAAACTTAGGTAAGACAAGAGACAGTTTCGAAACTTTCGACGTTTCTCCAGAGGGTGATGACCGCTCCAAAGTTATTATCGTCTAATACCAATGCTATTCAACTCGGAGAGAAATTTTTTCCGTAAAAATGAATAAATCAAAATTGCAAGAGAGTTCTAGAAAATTGTCGTCAAGCATAGTATGCTCTGAAATTATGGAAAACATCTGTTACTTTTAGTGAATATTGCTCTCCGCAGGGTACAATTTGAAATCTGCAGTTGGCTGTTTGTTCCTTGATCAGAGGGAAAAAAGCAACTCATCAGAGAGAAAAATACAATTTTCCTGTCCAGACATGTTAATTAGCATATTACGTGTCGAGCAACGAAAAGGCATCTTTTCAGGCCGTGAGATTGCGGCGAGCGCTGCAATCGCGCAATCTAAAACCATGCATTTTCGTTGCGAAACGCGTATATTACTTTTCGGTCCAAATGCCTGGCGAATCCGGGAAGATCCACAGAATATAAATTTTGTATGAAAAATTAGGATTATGAAAAAAAAAGAAGTATTTTTTTGTTATTCAATCCTTGACATAAATAGAACGAAGTGATAACTTCATATGAACATTTTACTTTTTTAATTATGGAATATTATTTTTGAATATGGTAGTTGGTGGTGAAATTTTGGATGTGCATCCTTCTATCTTAATCGAGGATTTATCGACAGCATTTTTTTCAACATGGAAGTTTTGCTTCACAGAGTAGTTGCTGCATTTTTTGTTTCACACTCTTTGACGTACACAAGAACGAAGTCTTCATTGAATTTCTAAATCTTTCGTTCCTCGCACCATTTGCGAAAAGCATTGTAGATTATGTGGCACCTCGATGCTGATTTCTTTGGGACCAACGCCTCAATGATATTTCTAGCTTTGATGTAGACGTTATTAAACTCGGTTTCATCCCCAGAGTTGTCCGCACTCATTTTGTTTTTAATTCACACGTTTTAAAGATGATAATTAATGTGATGAACGAAAATCATCACTGAGTAACGGTCGATGTTGAGGCACAGTATAACTGTGGAAATTTTCGGAATGTGCACAGCAGCGCCACTAAACATTTTTTGGTGCCCACTTGGCCGGCACTGAAAACCCACACTTTCCGCTCCACAATCAGCCCGGAAATTACAGATTTCCCACACCGATGGAACGAAAAATTTGTATTTTCCTCTCTGATAAGTCGCTTTCTTCCCCCTAATCAGGGAACAAAGAGTATATGCACCTCGGGCAGGAAAAAAGTTTTTTTACCTCCTCAATATATAATATACAAATCCTCGTAGGAGATATACATTTTACCATAACCAATCCAATATGTTTGCAGATGAATCCATCCTTATTTAATGCAACTCACAGTCCTGAACGTAATGCCAAAGAGTAATAATCCATAGCATATAAGGCAGATTTTTATGAATAGAGAGAGAGATATATTGTTTATACGACTAGTTGAAACTCCATTAGTATTTTCCTCGTCTGGCATAACCAGCGCAATCGGGCTGAAATCCTATAGTAATCCTCATGGATGACTATTACTGAATACAAGCAACTATACTTCCTTTGAGAATGGGACAATATTTTACTATCTATGTAAGTGTTCCCTGATTGTCATCCTTTTTAGGATGGAACTCCTCCTGAATTTCCTGAAGAGTTTTTCCTTTAGTCTCCGGCATACACAAGTAGATGAAAATGCTCCCGCATAAGTTGAAAAATGTGAATATCCAGAAAGCCACGTAAACGCCAATCGAATCACTAATGAGTTGATAACATTTCCCAACAAAGAAGCCTATGAAATTCGCCACCGAAACATTAATTGCACATGCAAGAGTCTTCACATTTGTCGGAAACATTTCACCATTCATTGCCGTTGGAAGTGGCGCATAACCGCAACAAAAAAATACAACGTACAGTAGGCATCCAGTCGCAGGTAACCATTCTATGGATTTAGTGCTGAGATTCATATATTGAAGATGAAAGTAGATGGCTACCGTGCACATGGTGATCATAGAGCCGATGGATGAAAATAACATCACCGGACGTCGTCCGTGACGGTCGACGAACAACGTACAGAATACCGTACCAACTACCTGAATTATACCTAATATTATCGCTAAATATTTTCCCTCTAATCCAATATTGGCCTGATCAAATATCGTCTGGGTGTACATCATAATGGCCTGATTGCCGGATGATTGCTGAAATATCCTCAGCGCAAGGCCAAAAGTCATGGACTTACAATTGCTCGGGACGCAAAAAAGTTCTCGTAAACTGCCACTATGCTCTACCTCGGCGTTGATGGATTTCTCTATGACCTGGAGTTCTGTTTGAATATCGTTGGTTCCACGAAAAGCGGCCAGGGATTTAGCGGCTTCTTCGTGAGATCCACGCCGCATCAAGTAATAAGGGGATTCTGGTAACCATATGAAGCAGCAGACGAAAGGTATCGGGAGTACTAGTGAAATGAGTGCACTTGTTTGTATAGACACAAATGGACATACTGCATACGAAAATAGTATGGCCAATCTCTGAGACACTGTTATCATTGTGAGGAGAATTCCACGTATTTTTGCTGGAGCAATTTCACCCAGATACATCGGTAATACGGAAAAGCTTATTCCTGTACCCGTGCCAGAGATAATCCTTGAAATAAGTAGTTCCTAAATAAAGAATTATGAACGGCGATTTTAGCTTACTCTTAGATGAATTAATGGTGAGAACATAATTACCCATGGTGAGTGAGTGAAAATAATCATTGCCCAGCCCACAACCATTGGCAGACTTGCAGCAATTAACAAGGGTTTCCGGCCTGTGTGATTGGAAATTACGAGTGACAGCAAAGGGCCAATTCCATTGCCCAACATAAAAGCCGACGCAATCCAAGCTCCTTCGTCATCAGTAAGATGTAGTGGTGAATCTTCTCGTTTGTACAGCGGCAATACTGGGGAACTCCATCCGTAGGGAGTACTACCGGCGAATATACCGATGTAGCCTGAAATATAGCCCAATAGTGGGAAAATAATGTAATACTTCACAAGTGTTAACTTGTACCGTCAGTGGACTAGTTTCTTGTGCGGCTCCTCTTTTCTACCTCATCGACAGGTCCACTCATTTGTCGGGATATTTATTAAGATATTGTCGCTTGGATAAAAATTTTAATTAAAAAAAACATGAAATAATTTCTACAGACAGATCTCATCACTGCATTTGCTACCTAATTATCCAAAAAACTGCGATGAGTTAGTGACGAAATCTTAAGGCGCCGAAAACTAGTACATTGGTGGTATCACTAATTTATATTTTTCTGTGCCAGGGTCGAACCAATACCTCCTCGGTCGGTTCTCTTTTTTTTGTTCTTTCATTGAAAAACAAAATTACTAACATTTTATACCATTAATCATACCAGCTAAATTAATAAGCCTCGCAAAAAAACCTAATCCTCTAAGGCGAATAATCTCCAGTCATACATACATAAAACAGAAGTCAAGTAAAATACATAAAAAAATTTTATCTGTTATTTTCAGCATTCGTGAAAAAAATTGTGTGCTCTCTTCCCTCCATTCATTTACTTTCTCTGATTATAACTAAAAATAACAATTACGATAAATCCACACATTACGAAATTCAGGATAGATTGCACTTGTAAAAAGTTGTCAGAAAAAAGCACTACACTTGTCTTAACTAACCAGCAATAGCTGCTGCGTAAAGCCACATCGTCGACTGGAAAGTTTTCTTCTCAATTGACGGTCTTAATATGAATTCATTGTGTAAATACGCTGAGCAGTTGACAAGGTTTTATCACTATTGCTTCATCTGTTATTAAGTCTCTGTTGAACCACGTGGGCTCCGATGAAATCGTAATAGCCGATCAAATTGTAGTCATGTGGATTCGATATTTCAATTTCACAATGGTTAATGATTTACAAATAGTATGAACTTCAATTCGTCTGCCGAATTGAGTGAGAATCCTATTTTTCCATGAGAAAGGCAATCATCGCGAGGTTTTAAAGAAAATGCTGGTACCCACTCTTTTATTCATTTATTCAGTAAATTTCCGATCAAATCAAATTTGAGGTAGTTGGGAAATGAGGAATTCCCACATCTCTCTTTGGATGATTTTAAAATCAACAGAACAGAAATTCGCTTTCCAAGAACTGTGCGAGACACATATGAACAATAAACTGCCGAGGCAGTTGAATTATCGAGCGATAACAATGACATTGACTGTTGAATTGTTGTAGATTCATCGGAAGTCATGTATTGAGCTCGTTCGAAATTAAGATCGTAATTACTAAATTCTAGAATTTTACAGAAAATTGGAGATAAATTCCTAAAAATAAGGCATGGATCATTGAAAATTAATGACATATGCCGGAAAATTTTTAAAAATGTGTGAAATTTCATTATATTATTCCGACGAGTTTTATTTCTACGGGTGTTCTCTGAAAGAGAATGCTATATGTTATCCTTGCATGGTCAATGATTCCCCTCAAACGAATCGCGTAGCTGCTGATAATTAATTTGGAATATCCGACGATGAGATTTGCCGGTTTCGCATTCGCCAGTTTTTTGTCCAGAGAACTTTAATGAAAAATGCATAATGAAAAGCATCAGATTGCACCAATTGCCCTATTTTTCCGATAATGTCGGTCAAATATGGGATATATCACCAGAATGAAAACACGGGAACAAATTAATCTAAATGTACATTGAACGGAAATAGATTCATTGACACCCTACGAAGGCGGTTTATTTACGAAGCTGCATTATACTTGGTTTCTTCATGGCAAATGTTCAGTTCTAACAATTCGCAACGTTATCGAAAGATTAATATAAACGACGAATGAACGTTAATCACATTCTATTCTGGTGAATTTGAAATCTCTTTGAGAAGAGTAGACGATAATTATTGTCAATCAACGAAATTCAACGGGTATATCCGTCTGAGAAAAAAGTAATTCAATTTCATGGATTCATTACCAAATACATGAAATTTTAATCACTATGATACTTGTCATGTATAAATAAAATGATGGATGCAAGAATATTGCAGGAATATTCCAAAGGATTCTCGTTAAAGAGGATAGCTTGCAGATCAGGCCCTCCCTAGCTCTCCAATTTACACTCAACTCACTTGCAGACTTAATCATTTTACCCTCCATTATTACGGTAATAATTATTCTTTTTCGATTATAAACGCGCTGTGCAATTACGCAAATTATGTTAATTGACACGGTACTCTCGGGAAATTGCCCTCTATCTGCAATCTATGAAACAGCCATTCCGCGCTCGTGAATTCATATGGTTTAATTACACAATACTACTGACCGTTGTGTCAAAACTAATTGCGGCTTGCTATTATCAATATATCGTGTGAAGAAATCTATACTTTCCGGATTGCATTGTAGGAGTACTGTCATTGAGAATAGACGCCACCACTCTACATTAACCAACTTATTCTTGATGTTATGGCCGGTCTAAGCTGATCTTCAAAAGGAATTCAAGCGTCAGTAACTGAAGCGTAAAAAACTACTTTTTAAAAATAAATTCCGTATGAAGAAACTCACAACTAAGTCTCTATTCGGATCATAAAGAAAAAACTCATTTTCCCGAAAAAAAATTGAAAAAAAAAATCATATAAATCCAAAGAATAATAAAAATCTAACGAACTATTTTATCTTACTATAGAATATATGAGTGATTGCAGTAGAAAACGTTGAATTTCTTAATTATGAAATAGGCACCCTTCACAAATGTAAGTCAAGAGATATAAAAAAAAATAATCTTAGACATTGAAAAATATAATAAACGAGTATATTTTCAAAACAATCATTACAAAATTGTTCTATAAAATCTATCTTAAAAAATTATAAAAATTTAAAAAAAGTCAAATTATAAAAATACTTAACCACAATTGACATCAATAAATCTGACAGTACACTAAATTTGATGACACTAATTATGAAACCACATTAATAGAAGTTTATGTCGGGGTTAAATTGAAACGCAACAGGTTGAGAAATTTATTACTATCAAATGTGGTGGGTCGAGCGGAGGACAACCGAGAGGAATTGAATACTCCACATGAGGAATTCAGATATATCCATGTGAGTTATGCCACCTATTGCCAGCACATAGTCACTGTTCAAAAATGATCAATATTTTTGTCTATAGTCACAAGTGTATTCACCAAAAATTTTTATCCCCCGAGATCTAACTTTCAGATAAAGTTAATATTTCCTAGTAGTAAAAGAATCTATGGGGAAAGGTTAATCGGAGATTAGCTCTTCGAGTTCTATGCCTCCGAATCATATTGAAACTCACTTGAAAAATAAATTCATAAATCCAGTAGCCAAATAGAACACGGTAAATCAATACTAACTCCATGAGAGCTTATTCTACCTCTCAACTTCACCGTTTGATTTTTGAAATAAAATATTTCATTGCTGCAATAGATTGCTTGAACAGCAGCCGATTGGCTTTAATACCTCCGAAAAAGTTGTTTTGATGGCCTCGAAAATGATTATTATAAATATGATATCGCCACGTGTTACGATTCCAAGTGTCTCTCTATGTATGCACATGATTATAAATTCGTCTAACGAATTGTCTCAACCAAACTGCGTCATTCAAAGTCTGTTCCATACAATCAAAGTGCCTTTATATAATACAAACTCGATTACATTTTATACCGAATTCGCTCAATGACGCATTGCTCGCTCCTCCCCTCCACAGATAGAAATCCTCACGTGCAAACTCCCCATCTCACATCGCAAATCCCCGATGTCGGACCATGTATTGAGCTTCAATTATAACCCCGGCTCGAATTTTGTTAGTGTAGTCTCAAAATTTTTTGAAATAAAAAAAAAATCATTATTGATTTTTGAAAACGTATTCTCTTAAAAACAATTCTAAAATTCATTAGTTTTTATCCTCCAACCAAGGATGACAATTAAGACGGGAAGCTCTTTCTTAAACCGCATAATTTGTTGTTCTCTGTATAATTAAAAAAGTACAGGTATAACTTTTTTACTCATGATCTAGATCAATTCCTTTTTACACGAGAAATGTGAAATTCTCAACGCGTACTGTTAATCTCAAATGTCCACACCCCCGGAAATTTCCTCACAACTCATTCAACCAGCCACCCATGCACTATTTTTCATAGAAATAACACTCTTCCGCCGGTTCAGATCCTCTTGAATTTCCTGAAGAGTCTTTCCCTTTGTTTCCGGCACGAAAAAGTAAATATAAATAATTCCCAGTACGTTGCAAACTGCGAATATCCAAAATCCAATGTGAGTTCCCACCGAGTCACAAATTATCTGATAACCTTTGCCAACCCCAAATCCGACTATGTATGTGGCGAAAACCGCGGTAGCACATCCGAGGGATTTTGTGTTAGTTGGGAAAAGCTCCCCGGTCATTGCTGTTGGAAGTGGAGCAAGTCCGAGGGAATAAAATACGACATACAGCATACATCCAGTCGCTGGAAGCCATTCAATGTGAGAAGTATCGAAGGCCAGTGATTTCAGATGGAAATAAGCAGCAATAATAGCGGTAGATATGAGCGATCCAATTGTTGAGGACAAAAGAAGAGGACGGCGGCCGAAATAATCCACAAGGATGCCACAAACACCAGTGAAGAACAGTTGTATAACAGCTAAGATTATTGCCATATACTTCCCTGCAACGGCAACGTGTGCTGCATCGAATATATTCTGCGCATACAGCATGATCGCCTGGCTTCCAGACAACTGTTGAATAATACCCAGTGTAATGCTGACAAACAAAGACGTTCGATTTCCAGGAACGAGGAGAAGGTCCCGGAATCCACCACTGTTGGCCATCTCCGCTTTAACGGATGTTTCAATGCGATCCAATTCCTCTTGAATGTCTTTGGTGCCCCGAAGCCGTACCAGTGATTTAGTAGCAGCATCTCTCTTCCCCTTTCGCATCCAGTGATAGGGGGACTCTGGTAGAAAAATAAAGGCAAGTACGTATACTAGGGGCAGGATCATGGACACAAGGGCTCCAACGGCGATGGACACGAAGGGATACACCGCGTAAGCGAAGAGTATTCCCAATCTCGACGACATTATGATAAATGCTAGGAGGGATCCTCGACGATGCGAGGGTGCTATTTCTCCGAGATACATTGGCATTACACAAATTGCCGTTCCTGTGCCCATTCCACTTATGAACCTCGCGAAGTACAGGTGCTAGACGAAAATAGAGAAAACCGCGTTGCAATTGTGTAATGAAAAATAATTGAATAATTAGAGATGATTAAATAGATCATGAAGTCTGATATTCAATTTGGAAATTCAGGAGAATTAGATTTTTTATTTTTGGTCGTCATGAAAATTCTCAAGCTCTCCTTGTCAGAATGAAACATCACCTCCGGTAAACTATTTTTTGATGCTTCCATCAATAGATCTTATTGAGAGCTCTGGTATTTTTCTCTTGATGTATGTGAACATCTGAGACAATGTAAAATTTTCATCCCTTTGAAATTAAATCGTTAAAAATACTCACATAGACAGACGTAGCAAAGGCAATTGTAATACATCCTATCATAAAAGGAAGCACACTGAAAATGAGAAGAGTTTTCCTTCCGACGGAATGGGCAAAAAGTAGACAAACGGGAGGGCCAACTGCTGCGCCCAGGAGATTCAATGATGCAACCCAGGCCCCTTCGCTGCCCGAGAGATGAAATGGTGAATCGGCTCGTTCATAAAGTGGTAAAACCGGGGAACTCCATCCCATAAATGTACTACTCGCTAATATACCGAGGTAACTCACGATGGCTACCAGGTAGACAACCATTTTGGACTAGATTAAACTACAACGTACAGATTCGGCTTTTATAACTTCCAGAAGCCAGGCGGTGATATCGTCCCCTAAAATCTTCTGCAAATATAGATCACGTGCTGTTCATACCTTCCATTAATCGCTTGAGGGATTTTCTGTGTGTTTGAGCCATTTTGGAAATTTTTATTAGCATAATACAATGATGCGTCCTTGATTCAAAACTAAAATTAAAAAAGACTTCGGCGGTTCGAGTACAAATATTAATTATTTGCACATAAGATTACTATGAACGAAAACGGCTGGATCTATTCCCATAAATCATTCTACGCATTTTCTTACTCCCTCTGCTATTCAACAAATTTCGTATTTTACCAAGTGTTCTTTCCTCGTTTCTGATACGCATTGGCGCCGTAAAGGTACCAGTTTACGAATAATCGCCTGCTTTCGGTAGCACTGACAACAAAATTTCCTAAACTTCTTGGGTAATAGCGGATCCAACTACTACGCATTAAAAAAATCGTATAATTTCAATAAAAATCCAAGAACATTACTGGAATGCACATAATTGTTTTGTGCAATTTCGATCTAGGTCTTCTGCACTCTGCATCAAGGGAAAATGATAAGGGACGAGTATTTTATTAGGAACCCAAAAATTGACTGACATTTTGAAATCGTGAAATCTGTCTCGAATTTCATCACAAATTACATCAGTTAATGCAAATAAGGATGTTCTGTTCAAACATTTTTGTGCAACAGCTATCGATTTGTGTGTCTCAAAAATTCCGACTGGGAAGCATATTTTATACCTGAGGTATACACTGAGAAAAATTCATTACATTTATATCTAATAAAAAGCTTATTAAAGCATCATAGAATTTCTATAGAATTCCAACAAATTTTCTCGCGAAATCGCTAAGCTTTCAATTAAATTTTTCATTGATGTTTCTTTCGAGAACTAGTTCAATTGTCTGATTAGTTGTGCAATTTCCACGCGATGTAAAAATAATTTAATCAGTGACAACTAAAAGAAAATATATTTGTAGAAAATGAGAATAATGTCGTTATAAAATTACGATTAGGACGCACGGCGTAGCTTACATACAACTCTTGAATAACCGCCAGTGCCGATCTTGAAATATTTAAGATCTCTCTCAGAACTTTAAAGATAATTTTGAAGATTATTCCACAGAAATTCGTGTTAGAATTCTTGTTGAAATTTGTCACACCTGGAATTTCCAATTATCCTAGACCACACGTTCACGTTTCGAAAGCTGAAACCTCCAACATATATTGTAGATATAAATAAGTCGAAGTAATGCTCCAACACCAGCAGGATGTAGCGTACGGCTTTCTCCATTATCTGATAAGACTTCGTAATCTGGAATGCAACCAGACTATCTGCGATAGTCGTAATGATTGGATCGGAGGATTTAGCAACAATTCACTGGAGTTATCATTGGCTAGCTAGAGGAACGCAAAACAGTCGAGAAGATGTATTCATTTGTTTTCAATTATTTGATGGATTATGCATAATGTAGATATATTCTATTTAAATAGAAATATTAAAGAATTAAAAAATTATAATGAAACAATTTACATAGAACTATTACTATTCAATGATCGTTTCCCATTAAGATCTCCAAAATATCCAAAAGTGATTGAAATAGTATTTTAATGAAAGTTGTGAACAATTATATTTTTGCGCAAACATACTAATTTTTCTATTGAATTACTTCCAAATAAACTTGAAATTCCAGCTTCATCAGATTTACAGATATTTATTGCTTATATTAATTTTTGAAGTTTCGAGTACTTCTCGCAAATTGACATAGGCGAAAATAAATCTCAAAGTGGAATTACAAAACGAAATTATTTTATGCCGTCATTGTGATTGGATATGACATTGTCAGGAGGTATTATTTGTGTGGCAAATAGTCGGAGATTGTCCCCCAGATTAAATTTATCAAATAACGGGCAAACTTTATCTTGTATATCACTTCGTTTTCAATTTACATAAAATTCATAAGGATGCATTTCAGTGCCAAATATTTATATGTAAACCACAAGAACTTCAAAACTATGGGGCATTTTCCAATCGGGTCGTTGCAAAGGCCGACTTAGTTAGAAAATTCTCGTTTTTAAATATTTATCAATATGAAAGATTCCATTTTCTGCGGATTCAAGGTATCTAAATTTAGAAAATTTGCTAAGAACTCGAATGACACTGGATGCAACTAGCCAACTGCTTTAATTTTCGAGTAAACAAAAGAAAAGAATCATCGCGAATTAATTAATCGTCTTTTCGCTGTAGTGGCTACAGAAGGTCCGATGACGAATTCCTGGTCCCTCGTCAGGAATCCAAAAATGAGCTCTTCTTCCTTCTACAGGTAACAGAAACCAAGAGAAATGAAAAAAAAAAACTAAAATCCCCTTTTTTGGCCAGAAATAATTTGTAATGGAAAGGAGAATAAAGGCTACGATACTCAATTGGCGGACTATTTTGATAGTTGTAAAGCATTCCTGGTATAGAGAACCAACTGAAACAATGTTCAATCGAAGTAAGGGAAAATTTTTGTCGCAATTGAAATGTTTCTTAAAAAACTCATAATGAAAATGCATCGGAATACACATGATAGAATTAAAACATAATTAGGACCTTTTAAAACAGGAAACTGTATTAATTATGTGTCGAATGCTCATAAATAAACAATCATTCCCTTCCAAAAGAAGGCCATTGATTTTTTCCAAAAATATTCTCATGCTTTCGATTATGCCTTTCCCATTCCATTGAAGATCTTCCTAAAAAAATGTGTGCTTATGTATACTGGTACTCTTTAATTCATACCTTTTTTTATTTCAATTTTTAATTTACACGATGCCTGACTGAGTGAATTATAAAACAAGACAAATGGAACACAGCAATGTCACATAAATTTGCTTGGCAAGGAAATACAACTATTATTGCAAAGTTTCGTTTTTTTCAATTTCATTCCGTGATTTGAATACTGTATCGAAGTGAAACGCAATTAATAGCAATGCGAGTAAAAATTTATCACAGATTTTCCAACACGTTCAATGAGTTTTTTCCTCTTTGTTTTTTTTCTAATTTCCCTTTATAGACGTTTTTAAATATACTATGTACACCTATGACATTTTCCACTTTTCACTTCTCAGAGCACACATTCACTTTTATTCATTATATTATTAACATTAGAAATCATAATATTTGTTCCATTTTCAATATTTTTTCATTTTTTTTTCTTTTTTTGTATTTTCTATCAAGACAAGCATGAACGATGAACATAAAGAGTTTAATCATCTCTCAAAAGTATCATTATATAATTCAAAAATTATAATAAATAAATTATGCCTATTGCGAATTGATTTAATTGATTTAATAAACTAATAAATTTGTCTCTATGTCTATAAATTGTGACAATGTTATAACCAATCATTCCTCATCCATATTCCTTCAATTTCCCAAACATTCAGCTTCCAACTGATCAATTGAACCAAATGACCTCTACATTCCATCTACGTGCCATCCAGAAAAATTTCTTCATAAACACGAAAAACACGAGCTACGAAACGATGGAAGCTCCAGAAAATTTGGCCGCAGAATAATTTGAAGGAGTATCCGTACACCAATGCCCAGTAGAAAAATAAGTGACAAATATCTTCCGCGAACAATTCAATCATAACATAATGTCCTGTACGAACATTGATATCGAACAAATTGCAATGCATGGACGATTGAGTGAAATTAAAACAGTTAAATAATTGTTCATTACATTTCAGCAACTGAATTTATTAATTTAAAATAAGGAATGATTGGTCTGTATATCGGTCGCTCCACGACAACTGCTTGGAGGTGGATTTTCATCATCAGAATTGTCATTGCGCCTTACAAGAGATATGTGACGTCCACGCTGATTCTTCTTTCTCTCATCTTGCTTTCTGAACTCCTCGTTGTAAGTAGCTGTATCTCTTTCCACTAAATCTTGTACGTGTTTACTCAAATTAGCTAATTCAGGCTTATCATCCTCGTAAATTCCATCAGTCTTTGTCACTTTTTCGTAAAAAAGTATATAAGGTGTGTCTGGCGGTTCCAAACCCTTGAACTCATCCAGAGTTGTTTTAGAAACAAAGCTGTCATTGAATTTATACCAATTTTGTTTGGAGTCACTCGCGTATGTGAAATAGTGACCATAATCCATACTATAGCCAGAGTGTACGACAGCTGCATAAAGATGATACGTCTCTGTCTCGATTGACATTGGTGTTGACACTTTGAGTGTGATTTTTTCGTTGTATTTCACTTTGTGTCTCAATTTCGTGCGCAAACGGCTCTCAGTGTCGTAATGAAAGTGTTTGAGGGTGAGTATGAGATGGGCTGGAGCACGTAAAAGTTTTATGATTCTCTGGGCGTCACAGAGCTTCATGCACTTGTCGCAGCGATATTTATTATCGCCTGTTAATTTTTCAGGGGTTAAGTAGGCGTTTATGAGCTCTTGGACTGAGACCTCTTGATTCTCGGGGATTTCCTCGGGGAAGCAAAGCTGCAGGTCACGAAATTTATCGGTATTGTGGGAGCTTGTGTTGCACTGGGTACATTGATAGGTGATTTTTGATTCTCCACCAAACACACGGTGCACCAGGTTCGGGATGGACGAGTCCTCACCACCTACTGATTGGATTCCGCTGTCTGTTGAGTCAGAGTGGGAATCACTCAGTTGAGGGGTCTGTGCTAAATCATCACCTGTTAGATGCAAATTTAAATTGGATTCATTATTTTTTTGCACCAACAATAGAAAAGAATATATAAGGTTTTTGAGTTCTATTATTATTCGCTGTCTCATCAAAATTTCATCATCATACCCTTATTTTTCTTTTTCTTTTTAGTTTTGTTCATTTTCCTCAAAACATGGACGAAATTTAAGGAAATAAGTTCACGGTTAGTCAAATTTGAGTTTGAATTAACAATAATGCAAGGCAAAGACGTTATACCCTTGCGCGTCAATCCGCTGGTAGTATTGCTTTATTTTTGCAATCGAAATAGATCTAGAACAACTCTAAATTAAAACGAATCGCTGCTTCTCATTAACAATTCTAACATGACTCGAAAATGGATCGAATTGATGTAAAAATTAATTGTTCAGGAGAGCTGAATAAATCTTTAAAATTTTGTAGTTACATTGAAATATTTCAATCTTTACCATCCGTGAAATCCGCCAACGATTGGGTTTTTCTCTCCAATGTCGTTTCTTCAGTCAAATCCTCCTCTGTGGTCCATCTTTTAATTCCACAATCCTCTGAATCAACATTCATATCCTCAGCGTCCTGTTCTTCTGGCGTCGATTTAATAATCTTCATTTCCAAATCATCAGACTGTGGTGGATGTGACCTTTCTTGTTCGTATAGGACGTCCAAGAGATGACTGAAAACATAGATTATAGATTTCGAGTGTTAGTATGGTGCACTCTTCGCGCTGTAAATATCTGTATTGGACCTTACACGATCTTAAATAAAAAAAATATATATACATTTATTCCTCACGATGAAATGGTTGAAATTTATTGAAGAATTAAATTTATTTTTTTTAGAAAATCTAATTTTATGTCTTGTTATTTTCAAGTCATTATTTATGTATCCAATTATTTTTTTGTCATTTTGAAACATCACTTTAATATTATCTTTTTTCCTGCAATCGCAAGGACAGAATAATTAAGGAGTAGGAAATTGTTTTGTCGACAAAAAAATTGGATCTTGGTATATTCTTTAAGTGGTTGAAACAAAAAAAATCTTTGTGAAACATAATTTTCAAGAAACAATTTTTTTGGCACAAACAAGACTTATTTGAAACCCCTGCTGTTTAACCTTCAGTGCATAATATAACTGAATATATCATTAACAGAGAATGTTGTGCAGATTTTTAAAAGAAGGAAACAAAGAAGCAGTTATGAAAGGGTAATTAATTATCGCTTAGTAACCATAGAAATTCTGAGCTGTCCTGCTGGTGGCCCGGAGTAAAATACGATGGCCTGGACGCCTGAAGTACTTCGGTCGGCGACAAAGCCAATCTCTTCGAGTATAACAATAGGGCAAACAAGTTTTGTAATTTCCGTAGTATAATATTGGCATTTGAGTCCGTTGGTGGCTTATAACTTATCACCTCATGACAAAATTGTCGTGTCATAACAAGTGCCTGAAGTACACTATTCATGTAACAAGTATTCCCCAAATTAGTGAGTCCAACTTTACCATTATTTATAAACAAAATATTTCGTATTTCATCCCTAGTCTCTTCTTCCCACAATGACTCGTTGAGTATTTTATTGACAACCTCCATTCTCGGCTGAACTGGCATACGTTTCTCAAGTGTATCGTAAACGGGATAACCAGGAAATCTCATCATTAATGCTTTGCAACAATCAACAAGGCTCTGTGTTGTGCTTTTCCCAATATCCGAAGTGTCTGTACTTAACGTTATTAGCACTTGTTCAATGTTTCTGATGACTTTGTGAAACAAGGTAGGTTTACTCTGTCTACGAAGCAAATGAGAAACCAGGGCTAAGCTGTGTTGGCGTGCACTAGGCATAGCTAGTCGTTTGATCGTCATCTTGAGGCAACTCTCGGCAATCCTGTTAAGTACAGAATACTTCTTCTTCTCCTCTAGGCCTTGGATGAACGCCGATATCCACAGGCTGAGACAATCATCCCTCAACCATTGTGATAACCACGTGCAGAGTGTCTTCAGGGCTCGTTCAAGATTATCGTCATTCGGATTCTGGGAGATAATCACTGACACGGCTTGGTGTATCTGTTCCTGGTTGTCAATTAACTTGAGGATATTGACGAGGGCAGCTCCAGGAATTGAGCCCCTTTGCCCCTTTCCAATTATGGTGTAAAGTGTTTCCAAACATCTAACTATTAACGTATGTCTGTGGCGCACCTCAGAACGATCACAAATGTTCCTAATGCGATTTTGTATTCTCAAGGAATTACTCTTAAACGGTTGAATTGCTGTGCTGCATTGTGGCATTTGAAATTCAGCAAGACATGTGACAACGGCCTCACAGAATTTTTCAGTGCTTGTTATAGTGTGTAAATAAATCATGTAGTGATCGTCAAGTGCCTCCACAATGTCCGCTAGTAGTTCGATGTCATTGCCAGCATTAGTCTTGAGAAAAGGTGTGTAATTGTTGCAATTGTTAACCTCAAAAGGATTCATCTTGAGACAAGTTGAACAATAAACGAGTAATTTGGGTATTTCATAGACATTTTGTATACTCCTCTCGCCAATCATTCTTATCACTCCCATCACATCCCTATCGTCACCGTTTTCCCGTACTTCCTCGTCCAGTTGTCGTAGATTAATCCATCCTTGACGCACTTCATCGGCTGTACCTGACACAATTAGGCGGAGGCACTCTTTAAAATCCGGAATTGATGGATCACACTCCATTGTTTCAACGTTGGTAAATAAATTTATGAGGAATTAATTTATATTTTTCAGGGGATAGAAATCCTTTGTGTCCTGTTTTCACTAGTTTTAACCTCAACTCGAATGACAAGAGAATATATCAGTGGTAATTCTGTGATTCTCAATTCACGCGCATCATTCATTAGACCAACACACACGCGGATGTCTATTGTTACATGTATATTTTCGCCATTTTCACAAAATACAAAAAAAAAATCACGGAAGAAGTTTCTGTCAATGCCATCGGGCGTTTACGGAGGATAACTAGAATTTAAGGGTTCCGCCATCTGGCGTTTTTCATCAACACTTATACTGCCTGTTGGGCTCATTAGTTTTCAAACATGGCTGTGCTGTGTAAATTCTCGAGAGTGTCGAGATATTTATTGTGTAAAAATGCCGGATTTTGGGAGGAAAATATTGTCAGAGCGTTTCGAACGGTTGTGCAGGAGCCAAAACCCACCAGAGGAATTTTGAAAACTTGCTTGATCAGTGCTGTTGTTGGAAGTGCAATCGGTGCAGGTTATGCCTACCAGAAAATTGAACGAGACAGGAAACATCTTGAGATGGAGGGACACGAGATTGCGACGGAGATTCTCAAACATAAACCTCCAGTGCCGGCTTCAAGACAGGTATTAATGGGAACTTTTGGATTTTATGCAGGAGTACGTGATTTATGAGTGTGTCATTGGTTTGTTTAATTTTTAGGTGATTTCTCCGGTGGATTCCACCGACTTGAAAGTCACACTTTTCCAGTATCAGACCTGTCCCTTCTGTTGTAAGGTAAATAGATTTATTATACGCAGTGACTATTGGCACACAATGTGGGTGATGTATGGGTGTCCCGTGTAAATAATCTCAAAGGCGGGGTAATAATAACTGATACCGATTTTGCAAGGGGGTGGCACAATGGGTTTGATCCTGCTACCATCCAAGGTATGGTATGGCCGGCAAAAACCACTAAATCCCATCTAATACGGATGACACTTTCAAACACTTGATTTTTTAAAAAATAAATATTACTGAAAAAATAATTAATTACCCGTAAAATTTATTGCAGCAAGTGAACTTGACTTATATTATTTTTAGACCGCAGTCATTTGGAATCATTTTATTGCTTTGTCTAGGTTCGAACCTTTCTCGATTATTATGGAATCTCCTATGATGTTGTGGAGGTGGATCCAGTTCTCCGAAGCGAAATAAAATGGTCGAAATATCGAAAAGTTCCGATATTACTGGCAAAAGTGGAAGGTGGATATCAACCGCTCAATGATAGCTCGATGATTGTATCTTTATTAGCCTCCTACCTCAATGACAAGAGTCACCAGATTAATGAACTCGCCACATATTTTCCCAGTATTGCTATCAATGATGATAAAGGTTACCGGGAGGAAACAGTCAATAAGTATTTTTTGATGTATCAAGGATCTATCCCTAAAGATAGAACACTTGACGATATTGTGTAAGTATTCTTCAATTTCACTGCTGGAATGAAATTTTTTTTTTAACTTTCGGTATTATAAATGACTACAGAGAGGAGAGAAAATGGAGAAAATGGGCAGATGACGTTTTTGTACACACACTATCTCCAAATGTATACCGAACTATGGGAGAATCTTTTCAAACATTTAAATGGTTCTCAGAGGTAAACACAATTGTCATTACTGTTACCACTTCATATATACCTATTAATACAGAAATTGCATTATGACCTCAATCAAAATATTTCAGATTAGAGAATTTTCAATTGCTTTGTTGCACAAAATTATTGGATTCCAAAAATTAAAATACCACAATTCAGACATTTTAAAATGTTTATCAGGTATCCATGCTTCATTATTCATGAGAAAAAATAAGGCTAGATTACAATTCATTTTATTTTTATACTTCACAATGTAAACAAAGAAGTCCAAGCGAAGCCCCAGTTACAACTTCATGTGCACAAAAATCGGCTACTTCAAAAAATGAATCAAATGTGTTGCTTGCAGCGATTCGAAACATTAATAGCCATTAAATGATCGATAAACGTCATTTTTTTCACGGTGCAGAACAATTTTTTATTTTATTTTTCGTTGATACCATAATACATGAAATTAATTCCGCCGGCGTTGAAAAATAATTAATTGTAATAACTTCAATAGAAATTACTCAATTTTTGGTTATGCAGAGGCTCTTAGGAAATTTATATTCAAATCAATCGTTTACCTACAAGCTTGCAAAAATAGGAAGTGATATTGAAAACTATGAATAGAATGCACCTTTAATTCAATACTTAAAGGTGGAATATTAGTTTTTCTCCCAAGGGATGCAATGAAGGGACGCATATCTGAACAAAAACTGATTATTCACAGATTGGACGATGGGATGAATATTTCCCAGCATGGGAAAGAGTCCTAATGGTAAACGTCGGGGCTCTCGCCATGTGGATGATCGGGAAACGCCTGAAGAAGAGACACAATCTTAAAACCGACGTTCGAGAGTCTCTCTACGACGAGATAAACTTCTGGTTGAATGCCATTAGTACACGAGGTGGACAATTCATGGGCGGCAACAATCCAGACCTCTCGGACCTCGCTGTCTACGGTATTTTGAGGAGTATTGAAGGCTGCGACGCCTTCAAAGACGCTCTACAACATACGAACTTGAGTGTGTGGTACTCAGCAATGGCAGAGAGAGTGAAAAACCACAGTGGAAGTGCACTTTTGGGGGGGTAACCATAATGTGTACTCTGTTAGACATAAATAAAATGTCTTGTATAATTCACTCCACGGCATTTCATTTTATAGAAATACTTCTTATTATAAGATTAACGATTATGATTCGATATATTCTGAGCTGAACGAATGCAAATTTTGTAATTAATATTTTCTGCCTACATGGACCGAAAGTGGGCATTTTAACCTCGTTTCGCTCGCTGAGAAATGTTCTCCTTCGTCCATTTTGGCAGAAAAATCATATTCAATCCTCGAGTGGAAAATCCAACCAGCATTCCCCACATTTCCCCTCGTGCTTACAACTCTCGCCTTCGGCTCGGGTCGTAATTTTACACATGAGGACGA
>JAPYZN010000255.1:0-39370 GCA_030522865.1 Psyttalia lounsburyi
GACCAAATTATGTATAATTTCATACCCGGCAAATATACTAAATACCTCTTAATATATTTAATTTCTATTTTTCTCCCCATGTTTATGCGTTAAAAATGGGAGTTGTTTTGAAAAGTCCGCCTTGTCTGTTCGGCAATACACACTTGATGCTCTCAGACGCCCTCTCACGGGAGAAAAAAAATAAGTTTTTATGTCGACATAAAACGCGCAAAATCCCACCCCTGGACAGCAGAAATTAAATTAGTCAATTCGGAGCAGCCTTCAGTTTTCTCAAAATATCTCGAAAACTAGAAGGGCTATCGCTTCAATCTCAACGGCATTGAATTCCTGAGGAAATTTCCTAAAGGACTAGTGCATCTGGGGCCTCGGGAACCAGGAATAATTAGTGAAGCACAGGCTGTTTTCAAGGAGTACAATAGAAAAAAATTGAACCTACTCAAGGTAAAAATATCCAAGACGTTTTGAATAATTGTGTGACAAGAGGAGCAATAAATCTAGTCGCCGACTGGTTGTGTAAATATCCAGAACTAGATGCCATGTGTTGGGTTAGGCGTGTGCGTTACCGCCACATGCCCCAGCCTTCAATGATTAGCTATATACATGAGCCGAAATTTAGCAATGAAAGGTGACAAATGAAATTTATTTTCACAGAAAGAAAAGCAACATGAGCAAGTTCTTTACGACGGGTACGGACTCTGAGTCCGACAGTTCATCTGAGGAGGAGCAGGTGCAGCGGGCGCCTGCCGCTACCTACACATTCAGCGATGAAGAGGAGGAAACTAAACGTATTGTTCGGCCAACAAAAGTAAAGCGTTACGAGGAATTGACCAATCTTATCAAACTCATTCGTAATTACAAAAAAATCAAGGATATGAGCAGTATGCTATCGTGTAAGTATTCTCATTGAATAATAACAATAACAATAAGAGAAAAATGAAAATTTATTCTCTATTCTACACATTATTTTGAAAATTAGTTTTGAATTTTGAAACGAAGATATATTAGAAAAATGTCTGCTAGAGTTGTATAATATTTAATATAATTCTAATATAAATGGGAGATAAATGGAATTTCAGCATTTGAGGATCTCCAGCGAGCCTACCAAAAGGCCATAACTGTAATAATGAAGGAAGAAGGCGGTCAAACTCCGCGTTTCTACCTGCGCTGCCTGGTAGAGATGGAGGACTTCATAAACGAAGTGTGGGAGGATCGTGAAGGCCGCAAGAATATGTCAAAAAATAATTCCAAATCGTTGACATCTCTTCGTCAAAAATTGCGCAAATACAACAAAGATTTCGAAGAGGAAATATCGAAATTCCGTGAGAATCCTGATCAGGAGGACGACGAGGAGGAGGAGAAACAGGAAGAGTCAGCTGAGTCTGAGGATGAGGATGGCACGTCGATGTTTAAAAAGTCCGAGCCCACAATGGCAACTGCCCCGGACACCTCAAAATTCAAGAAAAGTCTGGCCGACGATGCGAGCGAGAGTGACAGCGATTGGGGGAGTGACAGTGACAGTGACAGTTCGAGCAGCGATGACGAGGGCCAGTACACAAATATTCGTGAGCGTTTCATAAAAAAGGCAACGGACAAAGATGATGACGAGGATAAGGCGAAGCGCAAAGAGCAGCGAAAGGAGCGCAAAGAGAAGGAGCGCAAGAAGAAAAGAGACGAGGACGATGGCGAGGGCGAATGGGAGACAGTTAAAGGCGGTCTGGTGGTTCCCTCAGAGAAGCCCAAAATGTTTGCTAAAGATGCGGAGATCAATGTCCCTGCAGTGATAAAAAAACTATCAGAAGTGATCGCTGCTCGTGGTAAGAAGAGGACAGACAGAAGAGAGCAGATTGAACTGCTGCACGAACTCCAGTCCATCGCCGAGACGCACAATCTCGGAGCAGCTGTTGCTGTGAAAATTAAATTCTCCATTGTCTCCTCGATATTCGACTACAATCCAAAAGTCTCTGATGCCATGAAGCCCGAGTACTGGACAAAATTACTCGAGAGAATTACAGAAATGCTGGATATGCTGTTGGCCACTCCCGACATGGTCATTGCTGAGCACATAACTGAGGATGCCGAGGAGTTTGTCAATCAGCCATTCAAAATTCATGGCTGCGTTCTCACACTCGTTGAGAGACTCGATGAGGAGTTTACAAAATTACTCAAAGAGTGTGACCCACACAGCAACGAGTACGTCGAGAGGCTCAAGGATGAGAAACAAGTGGCTGGAATTATTGACAAAGTTCAAAAGTATTTGGAGAATCATGGAAGTAGCTCGGAATTGTGCCGAGTTTATCTGCGAAAAATTGAACATCTTTACTATAAGTTCGATCCTGATGTTCTCAAACAGAAGGCAGACGAAATTCCAAAGGACATTGTCACTTCAGTCCAGGTTATGGAGAAACTGTGCAAATACGTTTATGCACACGACAACACTGATCGTTTGAGAACTCGTGCCATTCTGTCGCACATTTATCATCATGCTCTTCACGACAATTGGTTCCAGGCTAGGGATCTGGTGCTCATGTCCCATCTCCAGGAGACCATTCAACACTCTGATCCCTCGACGCAGATTCTTTACAATCGTACGATTGCTCATCTGGGCCTCTGCGCTTTTCGTCATGCCAATATCAAAGATGCCCACAATTGTCTTGTTGATCTTATGATGACGGGGAAAGTTAAGGAGCTGCTGGCACAGGGTCTCCTGCCTCAGAGGCAGCACGAGAGAAGTAAGGAGCAGGAGAAAATCGAGAAGCAGAGACAGATGCCATTCCACATGCATATCAATCTCGAACTTCTCGAGTGTGTTTATTTGGTCTCGGCTATGCTCATTGAGATACCTTACATGGCTGGTACGTATTTCCTAACGAGGACAACTGTCCTAGACAAAACTCAATTCTTTTCAATTCAGTGACATTATTATTTCAAAATAATCAAGTTCATTGAATTAATATTTATTGATTATTATAATGATTTTTCCTTATCAGCTCATGAATTTGATGCAAGAAGACGCATGATTTCCAAGACATTCTACCAACAACTGCGCTCAAGCGAGCGCCAATCTTTGGTGGGTCCACCAGAATCCATGCGAGAGCATGTGGTAGCTGCTGCTAAAGCGATGCGCAATGGCAACTGGTCTGCCTGCAACAATTTCATAATTAACGAGAAAATGAACGCTAAAGTTTGGGATTTGTTCTATCAGGCTGACAAAGTTCGCGACATGCTCACTAGGTTGATCAAAGAGGAGGCACTGAGAACCTATCTTTTCACGTATTCTCACGTTTACGACTCAATATCGATGCCAACACTTGCAGAAATGTTCCAACTCAATCGGCCAGTCGTTCACTCGATCATCAGTAAAATGATCATTAATGAGGAGCTCATGGCCTCCCTCGATGATCCATCGGAGACTGTTGTTATGCATCGCAGCGAGCCAAGTCGTTTACAATCTTTGGCGCTTCAATTAACCGATAAAGTTAATAATTTCGTCGATTCTAATGAACGAATTTTCGAGATGAAACAAGGTGTGTACACACGAGACAATAATGCAATTATTCATTCATTCTGTTCTATTCTATTGAAAAATCATTTCACAATTTTTTTTCCACTCGACTAATTTGGAAAATCTATATATCATCATTCACATTTTAGGCAATTTCTTCTCACGAGGTGGAAATCAAGGAAACTTCCGGGAACGTCAGAATTATAATCGACAAGGACAGGACTGGGGTCGTCAGAGGCGAGATCGTGATCGCAACCGTGAGGAAAATCGCAATTATTGAGGGGAGGAGCGGGGTAAAAAAATTATTGCGAGGAAATGAATAAGTAAATATCCTATTCGAGTATTTTGTATACCCTGATAGGTCAATAATAAAGAGAAATTGAAAAAACAGAAAATTGTCACTTTATATAAACAATATTTCGCAATCATTGTATTTTCATCAGTAATATAAATTAAAGAATAAAAATGTTCTCTACAAGTGTGGTAGTGTGTTTTTTGCAAATGTTTACGCTCTACATTAGGCATCCTGAATGCTCTTAATTAATTTGTTCCCGGACAATACACAATCAGAAATCATAACGAGACGAATTCCTGTTGATTTTTCAATAAGACGACAGGCAGATACTTCTCCATATGTTATGCCACCAATGACACAGATGATGAAGGTTTTTGGTTGAACAACAGCCCTAGAACAATTGGTTTTGCATTCCGGTAGGCTTATAAGTTCTTCAAAGCTCTTGGGATCTGTAGACTGGGCCAGAGTGACGTTTAAAAATTGTGCCTAAAATGAGAAGCAAAACAATAAGTCAATCTAAAACACTTGACACTGAAAAAAAATCTAGTTTCCAGATCTGGGCAAAATACTAGTTCAATTTTTTACCAATATTTAATATCCCAGATTTATTAATCATCTCCAATAAACTATTGAAAAAATCAAATGAAATTTTAGATTAGATCTCCAACTTTTAATGATTTTCCTGGAAACGAGATGTCTTTTCACTGCACTAAACGTTGAAAATTTGAAAATCTTTGATCTGGAAATACTGACTACAGCTGGTATGTAAGCCCCACTGAACACATAACTGGGACAAGTACTTTGCGTTTCACTTCGTTTACCCTGATTGGGCAAAAGTTTCATTTTTTGCGCCTGGCTAGACCACTCTCGACTCCAGGTCGGCAATTTTCTAAGCAAATTCTCTTTTCGACATCTCAATAAACCAGCAGTTTCCAGTTTATGAAAGAGAGGAATATTTTCATAGCCATGAGCATGTAAATAAGATTTTTGGATGGACTGAAGTTCACTGGGTGTTATTCCATCACTGGTAATTGATAATAGACACAGTAGCCTCAGACTTCTCATTGGATATTCGTCGATATTTCTCTCGATGTAATCCAAACACTCTCTTCTACGGGTAGACTCGAGAATTGCCTTTTCCGTGTTCTGCAGGCTCTCAAATTCAGATCCAAGAGCCCCAATGATTGCCTCACAGCCAGATATGTGTGTAGCCAATTGTTTTTTCATTTCCGTTGTCTTTTGCAACTTTGTCGCTACGTATCTTCCCATTTCCTCCAGTTTCATATTCTTCGTCGCCTCCTGCTCTGTCTTCAAGGATTTAGCCATAGCCCGAAGCTTGGGAAATACATCGCTGAAATGTATGTCACGAATATCCCCATATACTTGATCCCTTTTTGGATCTAATTTCATTGGATTATTATCGACAACTGCTGTTGATACATTTATTGATACGACTTCACTCAAAAGCCCGAGGTAAGACACTGGAGTGAGTAATGTTGAAACAAAATCATAACTTCGATCCATTATTATCAATCCACCGATCTCACTCTCTGGCAGTGATGATCTCACACTCTCTCGCATGTTCTCCATCATTTTTGACAGCTGCTCGCTGTGTTTACCAAAGGTCAGTGTCATTTTCGGCCAGCCCAGTATCATTTGTAGAGACCATGTGCTTCTTGCTAAGGCTGAAAGGAGACCAGTATCTCGGTAGTAATACAAATCTGAGAACATCGGGCTCTCCAGTGATAAAACATTGCCATCTATTTGAATAGGCTCCCAAGTGAGTGGTCGGGTTGTTACCAGATCGGACAAACCTTGAAAATCATTCATAAAATAATATTTTCAGTGAAGTTGTAATGTCGGGGGGAGGAGGCATTTGGAAATTCGTCCCGCTTATACATTTTTTAGATAAATTAGAGTAGTAGAGAGTGAAAATTGGGAAAAGAAAGTGTAGAACAAATTTATTAATTTTGTTTGTGGGATGTGGGATTTTTTTCACTGAGAATTAATGGACTGGTTGATGATGGAGGCAAGTGAGACAATCTTTTTGTTATCTTTTATTTTTTTTTTCTCAATGAAAGGCGATTGATATTGTGGTACTTGGATTGTTTTGTTCTAGTATTTGCTTGATTTGTTTAAATGTTCCAAGTTTTATGACTTTTTTTTCCCCCTAAAAAGATCTAGTTCTAGTGAGTTTCTCAATTTTATACCTTCCTCCTCTATCAGAGAGTAAATGACAGCAGGAACTCTTGGTGTCACCAATATGTGAAAGGATATTCCCTGAGCCTGAGGGATCTCCGACTGAATTTGATCTAGCACTCGTTTACATGATATCAAATCGCAGGATGTCAAAAATATTCTCTGAGCATTGGTTGGCTTCAGTCCCGGCTCTAATTTGAATATTTTATCTACTCCGTATGTCCTAAATATTCAAGAATGAAATTAGTTTCATTCTATATGTTCCCCATTAATTATACATTCTGGCTATTCCATCATTAAATTACTTGAGTACTGTGGTCCCAATAAACGAGTCCAATGGTTTCATTAATTTCTGTTCTATTATCAGATCTTTTTTTCCTGAGATTGAGCTCAATGTCTCCACAAATTTTCTCTGACTAATTTGTTGCAGAGTACTCAGTCTGTCATCAAATGTAATATCCATTTTGGAAGATTATGAAGTCTATAAATGGGAACGTAATTGATTACATCGGTGTAGTAATTGCCACAGAATAAAAAAAAATCGGAGTGACTTACAGTCATGGAACGTCAAGGACTATCATCACTTCGATGATCACATGATGTCAAATCAAATCAAATAGGTAGTGAGCTGATAAAATCACAGAAACGATCAAGTATCACTGATTTTTTCGAGAATTATCTTAATCCAACAGAACGGCAGAGTTTTCCTCCAATTTTACTTTTTTTTTTCTTGTCGTCATCCATAAGATGACGACATAACCTCATTGCGATAGCCCAGAAACAAAAATTGAGCTGCCATTGTTTAATTCTCGAAGCGTTTGCCTCTCGAAGTGCCTTTTCAAGTCGATTATCGACATGATGTGGAATCTATGAACTACTACAGATGACTAAAACGTCTTCCTCTCACCAGCTGTTTTTTGTGGTTTTCTCTGTAAGTCAAAAGGAAAAAAAAATATCGGATTTTCCCTATTAGTCACTTTTTGTTTCACCCGTCACTCAATCGAGGGGTAGTGGTGGTTCAATTCTAAAAGGATGACGATACCATCTCTGGCTCTCGTAGTCTGACTTCGTCATAAGTGAAAGTGCAGTGGAGGATAGTTGATTTATCTTGTTCGACTGATGCCAATGATGAGAATCAAGTTGAATTAATAGTAAAATGTAAGTTGAACATTTAATGGTTAAACACAGAAGTAATGGACAAATAATTGCACATAAATCTGCAAAAATGCATTCCAAAATTTTTTCAAAACGAGTAGGGATTTCTTAACAACAATTGATTCCTCATTGCGTGCTTAAAGATCATTTTTATAAATAGATTCTGTTCTCGTGATAAAGTACCTATGTTGAAATACTTAGAGTTATTGCCAGTAATAATATTTCCACGAATCGAGGAAAAAAAAAGTATGCAAAGCCACTGCTGCTGTCCACTTCCAGGAATCATCATCTTTTAGTGGGCTTTCTTTGTCTATGCCACTGGTAATAATAATGAGATATCAGTATGTTCATTTGACGATATTTCCAGAGACGATGGAGGTTCGATATCTGCCAGATAATTTACAACGTTCATTGAACAATGAAATGCAAAAGGAAAAACTTATCAATGAAACTGCTGGTGAGTCAGTGCTGTTCATGGATTTTTATCCCTCCAAAGAGCATGTGATTAATTTTTGAATTTATTTTCTAGGGAACAAGATACAATTGAAAAAGTCTCCAACGCGAAGGTAATAATAATTGTTCACTCAAGATATCTCGCAAGTATTTTCTTTCAATTTTCAACTAGTGTTTACGCTTTGAACATTCTTCTGTCGAGTTCTAAATTTATTTCACGACTGGGACAAAAATTGCTAAAAATCTTTCCTTCATCATCAATTGTTTCCGTAAAAAAAGGTTAAACAATGGACAACAAATACATGTGGTTTTAGGGAAATAAATTATTGATACGATTACAATGTTTGCTTTGGTTCTTCAGTAGTATCATCAGTGTTATCGTTGCGTTCATTATTTTTGCAAGTATGTAACACATACTAGCTTCATAACGCGAAGTAAATCGTGCAGTATGCACTGCTGCTCATTTCCTTTCACAGTTATAACTGAGACACTCAATGATATCAGAGCTTCCTGGCACAGCTGATTTTTTTCTTCTTTCATTTGAGTTTGGGAATGTGCGAACCTGATAGCGGGATATTTAAGAGAATAGAGCGGATAGTTTTGTAGATTTTTTTTTCTCAATTGATTAATTCAGGGATTATGAAGGACAGGATTTTTGGATACGCCTGGCGTTATAAAATTCTATCGAATATCGTGGCCGGGTGAGTTCTCTTAATATTCCAAAACATTAGGCTTTTTATTTTTTAAGTATTTTCCAAATGAAAATCCTCTAGTATTTATATTGATTTCGATGGATTTCGATTGATTTGCCAGTGTTGGGGGGAAGTAAGACATTAAAAAAATCGTGCTAATTTTTGACTAATCGTTGTCTGTTTATCACCCCATAGTTACGATAAAAAAGTCGACAGCTCTGGGACAAGGTCAAGTGTAACAATAAATTCCAGCGAACGTCCAATATTTTTATGCGGCAGTTGAATGAAACATTGTGCATACCCCCTTGGAGAAATCACGAGATGTGAAAGAGCCAAGTGAATAATTGGAGCACGCGTTTGGTGCCTTTCCCTCTCGAGACTCGCGTGTTGCGTTTGTGTTCTCCAAGCGACTTGGCATTAGTTTTCAATTCTATTACCACTATATGTCGAGCTACTCCTTAGATATCATCTGTCGAGACCGGACAATGCCTGGATATACTATTGTGAATTTATTCCCCACAAAATTTAAAAATCGTGACTTTTTTACATTTCGCCAGCGTGCAAAGTTTCCAGGAACAGGTGTCGAGTGTGCTCTTAATTTTGAGGACGAACGATTATTGTGGTCAGTTGAATTTAATCCATTTGTTTTGTCGGGCCCAATAGTTGGCGAATTTTGTGAGATTGTGTCGATAAATTCTTTTTCTTATTTGTGGGCTTCGCCTTTCTAATTGAAGGCATTGACTTACGTAAAGAAAGTGGCCAGTCTCGAAGGCTTTTAGTTACTAAAATTGGACATATCAAATATATTATTTTATCAAAATTTAATTTTTTATCTCTTCTATTTATTGATTAATTTTTTTATCTGAATGAAATACACTAATGTAATTAATAAGGAAAAATAATGTTCTGTTGCTCTCGGGTGAAACTCTCCAAAAAATATAAACTCTGTATAATAATCTAAATATTTTTGCGGTCGTAATGTCATTCCACTTGAGAAAGTGGAGCTCAAAAAACCTCTAAAACCTCGCCCTAAAATTATTTATAAGCCC
The DNA here is from genome assembly GCA_030522865.1 of Psyttalia lounsburyi. Classification (NCBI taxonomy): domain Eukaryota; kingdom Metazoa; phylum Arthropoda; class Insecta; order Hymenoptera; family Braconidae; genus Psyttalia; species Psyttalia lounsburyi. Next base: position 9,346 of record JAPYZN010000255.1, read on the forward strand.
ATTTACTTTCTGGGTCCACAACGTGGGAAAAAGAAAAAAAAAATACATCGAATGAACTTTTTTCCCGTTTGACCGTTTACTATTCCCACACATTTTACGTTGTTTGTTGAGGAAAATACCGACGCCTGTCACAGGAATATTTGCATCTGAAAATATTAGCATCGCATTTACGTCCGGCTTCCGGTAACAGATAACGATCAAACATTGGATTTTGTTTCGTTGGGGTTTCTATACACTTTTCTATTGTACGCTGTGGCGAATAAATCAATGAGACATTGTAGGAATTCCGGCAGAACTTGGACTAATGCAGATCCGAATGCGAAAAAAGGAAATAAAAGAAAATTAAAAAAATAAGTCGATGCACACCGCCGTAAATACGGCTGAGTGCCGTGGGCAAAACTTGCGACTCCCCTTTTTAAATACACAGATAAGCAGTGACTTATCAGTTTCCCAGTGGTTACGTGGGATCATTTTTGTATGTGAGGCTTAAACTGGATTTTAATGAGACTCGATACCCCTTGATTCGAAAGTATTTCGCACGACAAATCATTCGAATTTTATAGAATTCAATTGAATAGAGATAGTTGAGGACGTAAGAAATTTTTCAGAGACTAAGTTTTTTTATCGGCGTCTGCTCAATTTCTAGTTAGAACCATATGAGGTGAATTTAATATAACATTTATCGCTGTATTTACAATCAAATGTGAAGAATATTTCGGTACGTGAGAATTCTAAGAAGACTCTGATCCTAGCAGTCTAAATAGAATTTAATGAGTCGATGGTGTCTTATCCCTTGAATGTTTTCCCAGTGCTTACTTGGAATTTGTGAAGACCGGATGAGACGAGCTCCCCGCGTGAAAAAACCTTATCAGTTATCTGCTAATTTCGTTATTTAACTTTGTATTTGTTATTGTTCACTACGTTTTCTACTATTTGAGAACAGCACAATTTACTCTTGGAAGAAATTGCTGTTCATTTAATTGAATTAATGTTTACAAAAGTGTTTTTCAGTTTACCGTTTTCAAATAAAAAGTTTTTTGTCTCCAAAATGCACTGGTAGAATTGAATAAATTACTGTCGCGAAAAGGTCTACACTCGGTGGTTGTCATATGGGCCCGATGATTTTTCAATGGAAAATAATCTGGTTTGATTGGTGCTCGTAACAGTGTTATAAAAAAGTCTATTGAAACATTCGATTAGGAATCTTGTCTAGGATATCAGAACAAATGAGTATATCTCGGATAATTTTATCATATCCATTATATCGCAGCGAGAAATCTAGGTTTCGCTGATTCCACTCCTCAAGTTCAGTAAAAACGACGTCAATGAGGCGGATTACCGAGAAACTGATTCACCATATAATCTTGTTCGCATTGAATTTTCCATAAATAAAAAAAGATCTCAAAAAAAGATTCTCAAATTTCTAGGCTTCCAAGGCCGTGAGAAATTATAGAATTAGCTCTTTGGAGCTGTTACAATCTAATCAATTTCCAAATTCGCGTTTCTTGAAAAAAAATATATAATTGTCCAACAGATAGTTAGGCCTTCCGAGATAATCCTGCGATGGGATTTCGATTTGCTTAATGTGAATTATAGATAATTGAAATTTTCGAAATTTTGGATTTCGTCTCGCGCCCCTTAACATCATCCGTTCCGCGATCTTCTAACTTGCATTTGTCACGAGCAGCAGCTAATTATCATGGCCAGACGTGAGGATAAAACACCACTGATTAACAAGAGTTGCGACTCCGTTAGCGTTAATTGGTGAGCAGTTCTATATTATTGTTAAATGAACCAGTGCAAGAGCCATAAAAGTTACAGTGTGACAATATTATCGGCTTTTCAATCATCTTGAGTTGGTGTTTCGAGTGCAACTAATACATGCACTGTGTGTGTGTGTGTGTGTATATATGAATTTCACTGAAATGCTGAAAGCCTTTGACTCTTAACACCGTTCCAGAGCACTTGAAATTAGTATGGGCTCTCATTGAAACAATGAACTTGAGTGGAAAAACATTACTCAGTCAAGATGATATATAAACATTCATGAAGGGAAGTTGATGAAATTTGCTCGATAAATGTTTTTTTTCCTCCATAAATATTGATAGAGGGACATAAAGTACTTCTTTCAAGTCAGATAATGGTGACTGGTTTTGGCTTAGCATATCCGAGCTGACGTCAGTAGTTTGTTTAGAAACAATACGAGTTATATGTGGTCCTTAATATTACAGTAGTTTTTATCTTTGGAATAATAAAGTCAAGTAATTGGCGTATAAATTGACACTGAATACATATCGGCCATTTCAATGTCATTATTATTAGTTTTTCCTCTGTGATTCCCAGAAAAAATTGATGATAAACATGGTTTCTAGTTTTCAGAAGTCTGGTGATTGTGAGGAATGAGTTAGTTGAAGAATTTATGCAAAATAAAGATTTTAATTAGTTGGAAAATGTTTTGTTCGCTGCATTGAACTAGGTCAGATTTCAGAGATGGATTCAGATATCTGCTTACTGAAAGCTAGAAACTTTCTTTCTTTCTGGAAAAAAATCCATGAATCATGACTGTTGCAGGGATGGCGACGATGACGTGGAATTCCAGAGGATAACTCACATGGTGCAGGTGCCCAGGACATCCCAACCTCCGGGCAATGAAAAGCTTTCCACAGTGAAAATGAAAATAACTGGAATGAGCTGTCAGAGCTGTGTCAACAATATTGAGAGAACGATTGGTGCTCGACGGGGTGTAAATAATGTAAAAGTACTTCTTGACGACAAGACTGGTTACATAGATTATGATTCAAGTGAGACATCAGCTACTGAGCTGTTAGAGGCAGTCAACGGCATGGGCTTCGTGGCTTCCTCAGACGACAGAGAAATAAAAAGGTCTCAAAGTGAGATTAACCATTTGGAGTCGCAGCCCAGCGTATGCAAAATTCACATTGACGGAATGACATGTCAGTCGTGCGTGAGAAGCATTACCGACATGATTCTAGAAAAGCCGGGTATCACTCACATTGACGTTTCCCTCAGTGAAAAGGAGGCGAATGTTCGTTACCACAGTGAGAATGTTGTACCAGAGCAAATTGCACTCTACATTGAAGAAATGGGCTTCGATGCACACATCAAGGAAATCAATGGCCACCACATGTTGTCTTCAAAAAGTGTAGTGCAATTGAGAGATCCGGCACAAGAAAGCTCAACAATGAACAATGTCCTCAGCAATGGAGGCATTTCTGAGGTGGGAAAAACGAGGGATGACATTGCCAAGTGTTTTCTCCAAATAAAAGGCATGACTTGTGCTTCGTGCGTGGCCGCCATTGAAAAACACTGCAAGAAGATTTATGGAGTTGATAGTATCCTCGTTGCCTTGATGGCAGCAAAAGCAGAAGTCAAGTATTACCCCAGTAAAATTCAATCGCTTGACATTGCGTCAAGCATAACAGAGCTTGGATTTCCAACGACAGTAGTTGATGAGCCCGGCACAGGTGAGGCTGAAGTAGAACTACAAATTTCAGGAATGACATGTGCATCGTGTGTAAATAAAATTGAAACAACAATATCAAAACTACCGGGCGTTAAATCAGCTGTTGTTGCATTGGCAACCCAGCGTGGAAAATTTCGTTATGATGCTGGTGAGACTGGAGTTCGTGATATAATAGAAAAACTTGATAAAATTGGTTTTACCGCAAATTTATTTGACAGCAAGGAGAAGGATAATCGCGATTATCTCAATCAACAGGAGGAAATACGAAAATGGAGATCAGCATTTTTAATATCGTTGGTATTTGGTGTACCCAGTATGATAATCATGACATATTTCATGCTCGTTATGTCAATCGAAAAGAAAAGTCACATGGACATGTGTTGCATTGTCCCAGGCCTTTCGTGGGAGAATTTATTGCTCTTTATATTCTCTACACCGGTTCAATTTTTCGGTGGCTGGCATTTCCATATCCAAGCGTATCGTGCTCTCAAGCACGGGACAACCAACATGGACGTCCTAATAAGCATGACAACAACGATATCCTATGTTTATTCTCTGTGTGTCGTCATGGCAGCAATGATCATGCAGGAGCATATGAGTCCCCCAACATTTTTCGATACTCCACCAATGCTCCTGGTATTTATAAGTCTGGGAAGATGGCTAGAGCATGTGGCGAAGGGCAAGACATCTGAAGCCCTATCAAAATTACTCTCTCTGAATGCCGTTGATGCAGTACTTGTGACACTGGGTGCCAATAATGAAATCCTATCGGAACGTTTAATAGGTTTGGATCTTGTGCAACGTGGGGATATACTCAAAGTGGTGCAGGGCTCTAAGGTGCCAGTGGACGGCAGAGTGCTATCAGGACAATCAGCCTGCGACGAGAGTCTCATAACCGGTGAGAGTATGCCAGTCCCCAAAAAGCCAGGCTCCGTTGTCATCGGTGGATCTATCAATCAAAATGGCCCTCTGCTAATGACAGCTACACACACCGGTGAGCACACAACATTAGCACAAATTGTTCGACTTGTTGAGGAAGCGCAGACGAGTAAGGCACCAATTCAACAATTGGCGGACAAAGTCGCTGGCTATTTTATTCCACTTGTCATAGCTGTCTCGGCATTAACTCTATTAGTATGGAGCATTGTTGGATACGTTAATATTAAATATTTGCCTGGTGCAAAAGATGAGACTGGTAGAAATCAAGAAGAGATTATCTTTCAATATGCATTTAGAAGTGCTCTCTCAGTACTTGCCATTGCTTGTCCGTGCGCTCTTGGTTTAGCAACACCAACAGCTGTTATGGTTGGTACTGGTGTTGGTGCACTCAACGGTATTTTAATCAAAGGTGCTGAATCGCTGGAAAATGCGCACAAAGTTAAATGTATTGTTTTCGATAAAACTGGTACACTTACACATGGAACACCAGTTGTCAGTAGAATTGGAATGTTTGTCAGTGAGAGGGTCTGCTCGCTTGGAAAACTGTTGGCCATCGTTGGCACTGCCGAAGTGAATAGTGAGCATCCGATAGCCTCGGCAATAGTGAAATATGTGAAGGAGACTATTGGCAGTGATGCCAGTGGGCAGTGCAGCAATTTTCAAGCAGTCGCTGGATGCGGTCTCAAATGTCGGGTTACACATTTGGATTCGCTACTGGCGTCTGTAAATAAATCAGATATGATATTGAATTATAGAAATGAGGCTGGTAGTGCAAATGAATTGGGTACATATACACTGAATAATGTACTCATTGACATTATTCCAATAATTGACCATGGAGATCCACATAAGCAGGAGTCACAGTATCAGCTGATGTTGGATCCAGAAGGAGCTGGAGATCAGGCCACTGAAGCCATTTACAACGTGTGCATAGGGAATCGTGAGTGGATGAGGAGAAATGCTGTGGATATACCTCATCAGGTGGAGGCCAGGATGATTGAACAGGAGGAGATTGGATGTACAGCTATTCTTGTTGCAATTAATAGTATTTTAATAGCAAATATCAATGTCGCTGACACTGTGAAATCCGAAGCCCATCTGGCAGTGTATACGTTGAAGCGAATGGGAATGGAGGTGGTGTTGTTGACTGGAGACAATAGGAAGACAGCCTCTTGCGTTGCCAAACAAGTCGGCATTAACAAAGTTTTTGCTGAAGTTTTACCGTCGCACAAGGTCGCCAAAATTCGTAGACTTCAAGAGCAGGGCTTTCGTGTTGCCATGGTGGGCGACGGTGTCAATGACAGTCCAGCTTTGGCACAGGCTGACGTGGGAATTGCTATTGCCTCGGGAACTGATGTCGCTGTTGAAGCTGCTGATGTTGTTCTTATGAAAAGTGATCTGTTAGATGTTGTCGGGTGCTTAGATCTATCGAGAAAGACTGTATTCAGGATACGCCTCAATTTCTTATTCGCTAGTATTTACAATTTACTTGGCATTCCAATAGCAGCTGGACTATTCAGCCCTTTTGGCTTCTACTTGGAACCGTGGATGTCTTCTGCTGCAATGGCCATGAGCTCTGTATCCGTTGTCGCGAGCTCATTGATGCTTAAATTGTAAGGACATTTTTATTTATTTACTGACACGCGTCAGCACGAGTCAGCACTAATCGTTGATATCTATTTGGGATATTTAATCGTGATAAATTATTTTAGGTATCGTAAGCCAACGAGAGTTCGTCTAGAAACTTCCGAGTATCTTGCCAGCCTGAGTGCACAGTCTTCGAGTACGCAAGATCGCACATTGATAAGTTCTTATGTGGGTGCTGAGGAGTCGTGTATTCTACCGCTGCGCACACCTTCGACAATGTCCAGGTTTGCTCGTTATCTAAATAATCTCTTTGCGCAATAAGCTGCCAGCCTCCACGGGTACACTAGACGGATTCATTACTTTTCATCCTCATTTCTCACTCTTGAAAATTCAATATTTTCATGCAGTTTAATCGAAAGTAGATTTAACCAGGCCAGCCAGTTTACCTGAGGAAGTGCCCGAGAGGCACTCGTAGGGGCATTCGTAGAGGGTTATTAAGGTTCTCTCATTACTCGAACTACAATTAGAACTAAAATTCAGTTAATTCTGCTTATTTCACTAGACGACTGTATTTACAACTTATGGTTATTACTCTACTCCATTTCAAGGGGGCCCTCATTTTGAAACGCTTTATTTATCCCTCCAAATTCATGGGCTTTTGTTTTTTTTCCTTTACATCTTCGCATTGACTTGTTTTACGAGTCAAAATGTGCCACAAAATGCATTTATGACACGTCGATAAGTTTATATAATATTTTATCTGAGGCATGTGTATAATCACCCTTTTATTGACATAATCTTATCCAATAGGCGACTTAATGTAGAAGAACAGGGAAGTGAGCTATATCTGAATGCATGAATCGTACGTTTCTCTACGGTCAGTATAGTATCGTTATGTTTGCCATTTATACTAATTTCTATTTTGTTTTTTCAAATAATTTGCTTTTAATTGCTGCAGTTATTATTTTATTATTTTTTTTTTTGCTTCAACATCTCTTTCCCAAGTTTAATGTCATCATCAATAACAATATCTAATTTGCTAAACTCCTCTATAATTAACCTGCAGTTAGCCAATTATTCATAATTTTTTTCTCCGTGTAGGCTATTTGGGAGAACAAAGGAAGAAGTCGAAGGACTCCTTCTCGGTGAAGATTCAACTGGATTATTGACTCGCGATTTTTCCCAACAAAAAGTCCAACCTAGCCATGGAAATGCTGCTTGATAATGCACAACTGTGGGATCACTCACATTAATGAGAAACTTTGATTAATTGTTTGTAAAATTTACAAATGCATACCATTTTTTGTATCGTACTTAATGCATTTTTCCATTTGAAATGTGAATGAAATAATATTTATCGAATGTTGATTACTACTCTAATGAAATGTAAGGGAGATGAACTATTCTTTGAATGTTGTATTTAATTTCGAGCTATACGAGTTTTGTACCTATTAAAATTAGTTGAGATAATTTGATATTCATGTATGTAAGTAATGTAAATACGTAAAAGTCGAGGGATGAGTAATTTGATTACGCAGTGGCGAATAAATATTTTTAATTCATACTTACGGGCTTTTACACTTTAGTCAATCGACGATGCAGTCACAATTCACTCTTCTGCTTTTATTCTTGTTATTATATATATATATGATAATTTGAGCTATCTAACGAAGGTCATTTCAGGTGAGTTTTGCCGATAAAGAAAAATTATATTTTTCAGAATATTCTTTTTAAATACTAACCAGTTTTGAGAGGATGTGTGTCATTAAAATTGTCACGAAAAAAAGGTTTTTCCTTGTTTATAGAAAATTTATTAGTTATGAAAAATATCTTATTAACGAAAGCATGCTAATAATAGCCAAATATTCACCTTTCAGCCATATAAAAATCATTTTAAAAAATCATAATCTTTCATTCTCATTCGCATCAATTGAATTAACTTATTTCTGACCCCCCAATTGAAATGATCAGAAGTGGAGATGGATTAACAACATTGCAATGGTAAAATCTATCAATGATAGCAGTTGAGACATTCGACGTGCTCCTCGCCCTCGTATCTACAATGTACAATGGAGAAGAGAAGGTGTTACACATTTGCATACATTTGATATTGTCAACGGAAATGGGGGAATTAAAAATTCAGTTCAATATCATTGGCTTACATTGTCAAGCTGCATTTTGAGCAAAATTGCTCTGAGCATTTGGTGCAATAATTCAAGCAGTGAGAACAGTAGAACTCGATACAGTGATAGCAGCGATTCAACTCAAAAACTCTCAACTCTCTGCATCTGCTGCACGTTTGCTGTGCCTGAGGCTGAAAGAACAGATGGAAAGTCATTTTTCTTAAATTTTTCATCCGATGAATCGCTAAAACTCTCATGAATCGATAACAGTCCTAATATTTTTCATCTGTTTCGTTCACGTAATCATGCGGAGTATATCTCATTTTTTAATGGAGTCATGCATTGGAAGATGGAAAAAATTCCGTGTATTCATGAAATATGTACCAAGATAATTTTTTTGCTGTGTTCAAGCTCCAATTTATCATTCATAACCATCTGCTTTAAACGGGGAGGCTCAAAGTGATATCCAACGCCCTTCGTACGATTTTGACTATCGTCAGTTCCTTTTCCAGTTGATTTTTGTGATCCACTTCTCAAAAGTTGCAGAGTACGCTCTGTAAAAAATTGACAATTCTTCATTGGTTTGGCTCTACATCAGCAAATAAACATTGTTATTTTGATGAACATAACCTCCTTACCATAGATCTTCTTCATTTCTTGATTTCTCTCGGTATCATCTGCTGCCTCTCTCAGTCCAACGTGAACCTTCATCTGGGGGGTGAGATCTCCATCGAATGGACAAATGCGTTTTGATGTCATTTTACAGTTCAACAGCTGCCTAATGATAATTTTTACAGAGAGACAACAATGAGGAGTGGACCAAGTGTCTGCCTCCGGAGACGGAGACATTCGCCAGACGCCGATTAGCAATTTGACGTTTCAACGCCAGTGGCGCGTCTTGATCATAAACCCCACCACACAATGGGTACGAGAAATGGGGGAGAAAGTGTTAAAATTGACAGAATATAAGGACATATACATTCCTGCAAATTGTTAATCAACTTTGCCGCTCACTTCTTCATATTTTTCCATGTCAAAGGCAATTAAGCGCTTGGTCATTACCTCTCAGAGATTAATCTGCATTTGAAAAAAAATTCTCTGAATGTCCAAATAACTATCTATATAATCGAATAATTTTCGAATATTTAGGATAAATTTAGTAGACCTTGACCCACGATACAGATCACACGTTGAAAAAAGAACAATTGTCTCAATGGTAAATTTAATTGAACTAAAAAAATCAAAAATTAAAAATCTAATAAAAAAATTCGCCCGACTATTTGCCCACTGACTTGGATTGAAAAAGGAAAAAATTTTCCTAATGGAAATTTTAGCATTCGAATGTGTTACAATGAAAATTTGTAAGCCATATTATTATTAATGCTGCATCATTATTATTATTTCGTTTTATACATATTTGATATTGGCCATCAAGAAATATGTTACAAATTTTTGTTCTTCTCCATCTTGCATTAACACAATTTGCAAGATTATGGTCAATATATAATAATAATAATAATAATAATAATCATAATAATAATCATTTTGGGACTTAAATGTATCGCTTAGCTTGCTGGGTGGTCTTCGAGGTGATGTCGAAACCCTCGAGGATCATCCAGCGATCTCATTCATAATAATAATAATAATAATAATAGTAATAATCACAATAACCATTGGTAGCAATAAGTTAATGAGGAGATAACTGTACAATTCAAATTCACGTTTGGTTATTTTTTGGAGTAATTTCCTTCCGTCTCATCGTCATCACTTCTCTCAACATATATATTTTTTTCATTACTTCTAATTAACGAAGCGATTAAATTATGAAAATGCACATGCGGAATACCAAGGGACTATTTAATCATCCATACAAATTCAATAACTATTCACGTTTGCATATTTATTTTATGTTCATTTGATTTCACTATTTGCGATCGTTTTTTTTATAGTTACAAAAATTAGTGTTACAAAGCGCTTTCAATTTTTTTTTTTTTTTTTTTTTTTCATTAAAACTTCATTATTTACGGATTAATACACGTCTATCCGAGCGCCGCTAAAAACGATGAGATGCTCAGAATTTTATTTTCTAATCGATCTAAGCGGGATTCATGATTTCTTTAGAAAAATCTTGAATCGTCTCAATTGTTTTTATTCTCATATAATGAATGACATTTTACTGAATCACATTACGCATATACACCCTTGTCAGTAGCCAATTTAATGATTCGTACGAAAAAACACTTGAACTTTTTTTTTCTTCCCACATGTGGAAACATAATAATTCATTATTTTCCATCAAAATCGTTCGCTCCATTCTCGTTAATTGTTTTTTCTCCCCATTCAAACCTATATATCTAATTAAGGGACGGGAACGGTGGCCATTCCATGGACAACCATCGCTTGAGAAAAATTTCTAACTGACCAAATTAATATTCCAATAAATCAGTGAAACTTGATACTTATGATCTCCCTTCAACAGTGAAAAAACAAATATTAATAACAATAATAATGATTACAGAGTGGCAATTGGTAGATGAAAAAAATCTACTGTGTGAAAAAAAAAGCAAAAAAAAGTCGGACATTACCAAATCTTAGCCTGGAAATGTTTATTTGGATTAGTCACTTGTCAACCACAGTCGTTATTGTCAGTTGTCATGGACGTGTCACCAAAGATGCCTAATATACTTATTTATTTATGACGTTTTATATTTATATTTTTTCTTTCCTCATTCGTGCTCGATAAATTGCAGTGATTTATATTCTGTCACGTACCACTGCCGCTTGTGAAATCTAATTATTCGTTGTCTTAGATTCCATCGATTTTCCATTCAGTTCTTCATTTTAATTTCTCATGTATGCTCCACATTTCACAATTTGCCCCCGAAATCATTAAAAAACCTCGATTCCAAATTGAAAATTAAGAAATAGCCAGATGTTGAAATAGCTAAATGATGTTCTCAAAAAACTTATCATTTGATAACTAATTGCACTATGAGAATGACCTGCCAATCTTCGATCATGAGAAAATCAATTTAACTAACGAAAGATTAATGGAAAATAAAAAAAAAATTTTAATGGTACATTGCAACGAATCTCAGATTACGTTGACTACAAACTTTGACTAGCTAAAAATTCGGATCTTCGATCCATTATAACTATTGTATATTATTTATACGAGATGTACGTTAATTTATTAAAAACATCCAGTAAGGAGATATATTACAATAGGCTCCGCTACCGTATCGAGACAATTCAATGAAAAATTTATTTTTATTTCGCTTCAAATTGATAAACAATGCGTCCTTCAACTGGGTCCATCAGTTTCTCATCCCTTAATTTATTACGAAGAAAAACGTAGTTGTCTCTGACGCGATACTTGTGGGCGAAACCACAATTTATTGCAGAAAAAAAAACTACAGACAAAGACAACAATTTATATGGCAATAAAACAGTCCGAAAATTCATCATTGCGTTTGTATTTTCATCCAAATGGTAGGAAAAACAAATAGATTTGAGATTAATCATGAAATTGTCAGCCGGGAGCCAAAAGCCTCCCGATAGCTCTCCAAGTAACTCAGAGAACCCAGTGTGAGACGTGTCAAGCCCGTCGGCTTATTCAAATGGCGTTACATTTTCTATTGGTCTTCTAGACTTCTAGACTTTGTTTTTTATCACTGTATTGCACTCTGATGTGATATCCTGCTGAAAAGCACCCATTATAATATCTTGACTGAATACACTACCTAAAGTCCTTAAATTGCCCTTCATTTCGATTAGAATACGTTTACCTGATGTGATATAATATCAAAGTATCATTTCTTCCCTACTTTTAAGATTTGTTTTTTTTTTTTCGTTTTTTTTTTCATCATCCATAGAAAACTAATGTTAAGTATGGCCGGTAATTTCCAATCTAATTCACCCTCATTATTTTGTCATCCGTTAAATCGCACATGAGATTACTCATTCGTCATGAACATTGATAATTGGTATAAATTATTATCCATGAATTATGGGAAATTCAACGAAATAAAATGAATTTATGCTTGAAATACCATCGCGTATTTATCTGAACTATCTAGTTAATAATTAAATTATGTTTTATATGATTCAGTATTCATCAACGTGGCGTACATTATTAGTCTTCTTCTTAATTTTATATTGCCAAAAGCCCGATCGATCAACTGACAGGAATGTTTATTTCTAATGCTGTGCAGGATCGTTTGATTTATTAGGAACGCACTTGAAATATCCAACTAATTGGTGAATGCTGTGAGCCAATTTTTCAGCGCAATAACAATTACCTCATGAGAGAAATTGTTAATAAATCTTCACTAGCATGACAATCAGATAATGCGCATCGTTGACTACAGATTCTTCATTGTTACCGGCAATATACACCCTATAGCACTTTACCACTTTACCACTTTTCCACTTTACCACTTTACTTTCGGATCACTTTTATCTATTTGTTTATCTATTTATTAACTTATTCATTTATATTGAATTAGAATAAAAAGTCGAGGCATTTAAATGATTCAGATTTTTTTTTGTTTTCGATTCTTCGATACTACCATCATTAATCATCATTAATTATTTATCGAATGTAAAATCTATTCCAGTGTTTCATTGCACGCTCACATTATTGTATATGAAACATATATACCATTAATCAGCCACGGGATATGTTTGTTGAGAAAATATATCTTCATTTTACGATTTGTTATCACATGAATATGAAAATCGTAATTTTCGGCTCTTGTGTGATCCTCTCACCTCTCGTCACAGAGTCATGTCATTGCACATCTTGTCCCGACATACATGTCACTGCCCACTGTTTATCCTCCTCGTCTCATTATTTTAGAATTGGCAAGACCCTATTAGAGCCCAGAATTTTTCATTCCTATTCTATGATTGATAATAAAACACCATATTATAACTCAAACCATATTATATAACTCACCAGAATCGACGACTGCCATGCCAAATACTACCGAGACTTGAACAAAATTCCATACGGAAATTCTGATAGTATCATGCTATGTTACTACCGCTCATCGTTGTGACACATTTTTTTTCCGGTGTATTTTGACTCTCCGAATTGCTACGAACTGCTTTCGGTGGACTTCCGGGTATTGATGTCGAGTCAGTGCTCATTTGGTTGTTGTTGTTGTTGGTAGATGTTGAACTACGCCGGCCATTCTCGTGCGTTGGCGACTTGACGTCGAATGCTGAGCTCTCAGACTCGAGATCCGAGTCGATCTGAATTATTTAAACATTATTTAAGCATTGGTATTTGGCATGCCTATTCTACTTGGCTGAGCTCTTTTCAACATTCAATGACAATGACATTCTGGCTGATGATTTTTCAAGTCAAGTCAAATGAGGAGGGATGAATGATGCGTATGACGTGAAGATGATACCTTATTGAAGCAAACTACCTGTCTGGTAGCAGGATGAGGATTGGAGAAGAGTCTCTCACTCGTGTCGCTGCCACAACTTGAACTCTCACTCATCTCTGTGGCGAATTTTCTCGATGCTCTCGGACTTGGTGGAGCTGCCCTGCTCTGAGATCCGAGAGCCAGACTGGCATTTCGCGAACACACCTGGGACTGTATGTGCTCGCAGACCCTCCGAAATCGTCTGATATTACCTGAAAATGTAATAGATAAATAATCAAATTAATTGCGAGAGGCATTGGTACTCGATTACGATGGCACTTTTTCTTCCGACTTTACAACAACAACAACAACAACAACAACAACAAACCAAGTTCATGACAAGGTCGATTGTTCGGCTCTTACCACTCAGCAGGGTAAAGGTGATGGCAAAAAGTGGTTCACTCGGATGTTTCGAAATGGCACTAATGTCAACCTGGAATCTCACTTGTCTCTGGAACATTGCTGGCGCTGTACTTCCACGTTTATACTCGACCTTGAAAGACATTGGTGAGCTCACACTGTGAGACAACTCGGCAATCTAGAAATCAAAGCATGAGATAAATGTGTTGGAATGATTTTCATAAATTTCATTTTAGTCTCAAGATTTTTCATTTAGAATGTATCTTTCTTTTCACCGATAGAAATGCGTGAATGAGATCAGCTTTCACACTCGCCAAGGGTTTTCCCTTCACTAGAACTGTAAAGGTCTCATCTTTTTCTGTCGCCATTAGACTGCCGAACCAAGACTTTTTCGTTAATTCTGGAGATGAATCGGGTGTTAAGTGAACCTAGAGAACGGGAATCGAAATTAAATATTCGTCTCTGTTATTGGTCTTTTAATTTCTTATGTGTAATAATTGCTCATTAATCTTTAGTATGCTCTACAGGCGGCAAAAATTCTGAATTTCCGAATTTCACAATTAAAGTAATAAAAATTTTCTCATCATCAAATGTCAGTTTTACCTCTTCAGAGCTAGTGAGCAGTTTACGCCGATGAAATCTTGGACTACCAAGGAAGGAATTCTTTATAGTAGTAAGTCGGGATCGCCAATGATGAGCCCCGGAGCCTGCACCAGTGTGAGGTGATCCTGGTGGGGTAACGCCGACTACAATTTATTCAATTGATTAGAATAATAGCCCAATAATCATGTGATCAGTGATCTTGTCGCGATAATTAGTTTCTCATTGAAGAGTCACTTCGCAATGCAATAGAACAGTAAGCGCATACTTGGTAAATTTTCATTGAATTCGACGCCGACGCTGCTGAGAGGTTGAACAATGGTTGGCGCGGTGAGCGTTGTTGTGGAATTTGTAGCATTGGGAGAAGCTCCATTTCCACTGCCAGCACTTGCCGTGGATAATCGATGCGGACTGTGCGAAGATTGGCCATGATGGGAGCTTGGAGTTGCTCTGTGGGGACTGAGGAGTCCCGGGAGACTTGGACCATGGAGTGGTGAACCTCCAGGGGTCGATGTATGTGAATGGGATGCGTGAGTGTGGGATCCAGTGCTTGGTGAACGTCTCGTGTGGTGTCTGGCGCTGTCAGCAACAATTGTACATCTTTTTTTATCACTATATTTCATTTCTATTTAACAATTCATTCAATCTCATTGCTCACCTGGATTGTCTTCGTGGAGTAAGTGGTGATCCTTGACTTATCTGACCAAGTTGCAATGCAGTACTGCCATTCACTCGACATGTGTCTATGCGCTTTCTCGGTGGATCGGTCTCTAATTGGCTGGTACCGCCTCGGTTTCCACCTCTCATCACTTCCAATTCATCCTCACAGGCTGGTCTTCTTCTTTTTCGCTCAAGTAGCAAAAAATATATCACTTTTTCGGTGTTATGGCTGAAATATTTCATGGAAATTTGTCAGTGTACTCATCTTGTTGAAATATTTATTTTTTTATATTTTATTTTATTGCATTTTATTTATTGTTTTCCAGCGATTTAGGTAATTTCGTACTTGGGACTGAGCAATTCTTGAATGAGTTTGTCTCGTTCTTTGAAGCAACCGAGACTGGCAATGGCCTGCAGTACATCGGGGTCTATCGCTTCGACGGACGGTATGACGTGTGTCTGCACAACTTCCATCATCGATAGCTCCAACTCTAACTCGCCTTTTCCTGCTGCTGTCACCCAAATGTGCCTATTTATTTCTGCCAACTGGAAGAGTAATTTTACTTTTAATTCATAATAATGTCATGGAATAGGTTTGGCCTCCATAGGTTTCCTCCAGACCTCATTATAGAATTTGTAATCAATACAATAACAAGACATTAAAATTGTAATTTCCAAGATAATTACGGTGAGTCGTTTATCGGGATTCACTTCAATCATTCCCCGAAGTAGATTCTGACAGTCAGGGGGAACAAAATGAGGAATGTGAAAGACACCCCTCTTGACTTTTTCTAATAATTGACGAAGATTATCATCATCGAATGGTAACGCCCCAACTAGTAACGCATACAGAATAACTCCACAGGACCAAACATCTGCCTTTCTACCATCATACTTTTCTCCCTGAAAATATCATTGAAAATTGTCGATAATGAATGTTGATCGATAACAACAATGATTGGTGAAAAAAGAAAAAAAAAACATTGAATGACACTTACCCTGATGACTTCGGGACAGGCATAATGAGGTGAACCGCAGCTCGTTTCTAGCATTGATCCAGCTGGTTGGAGGGATGCCATTCCAAAGTCCGCTATTTTTATATTGTTTTTCTCATCCAACAGCAAATTTTCAGGCTTCAAATCTCGATGGCTGAGACAATTGTAGTGATTAATTATCATTATTTTCCTGGCAGGGAGATAATAATACACTTGGAGCGAATTTTTTTATTACCATATATTGTGGCTGTGACAAAAGTCTAATGCTGAGATGATCTGTCGAAAGAATCTTCTAGCTTCTTTTGGCGTCAGTCGAGCTTTTTTAACGAGATAATCGAAAAGCTCTCCACCTGATACGTGTTCCAAGACTAGATACCTGATTTGGTGATTTGGTCAAGTGATCGATTAATTGCTTAGTTAATTGACCATGTTGTGCGCAGTGAAGAATTCAATACAATTGAATGGTTAAAAAAATCATTTATCCCTTTTATCCCCTCTGGTTTTCAAGTTTCTTTTCTTTTGGAACTTAATTAAACAACATTTTCCACATTAGTCTTTTTATTTTAGAGTCCGGTAGTGCGTTAATTATTGATTTTCATATGTAAATATAGTCTAAATATCTAAAGAGAAGGAGTCCGGGCGAATGAATTCGGCATCGCTCGAGCCTAAATAACCCGGGGAATCCCCCCCCCCAAGACGTGATGAACGTCGCAGGGCCCTCTAGGGTTAATCATCGAAATGCAATCGCTGCTAGAGAGTAAATTCCCCTCCGAAAAGAAACCAATGAAATTCAGTTGAGATCCCACATCTTAACAACGGTTGTAGAAAATTGAAAAATTCAATTAGCCCTCGATAACAATGAATGAGCTGATAGATCATTACTTACAGATATTTTTTATTCTCGTATACATCCGTAAGACCAAGCACATGGGGATGATCGATGAGCTTCATGATGGCAATCTCACGCTCTACCTTCATCAATACCGACTCGGATAGTTTTTCACGATTGATGATCTTTATGGCCACTTTTTTACCTAATACGCAGTGTACACCTAGCTTTACCAATCCTATAAAACAAAGAGAGAATATGAATATAATTTGTTGTTTTTTTTTTCAAGGACTGATGGTATTCACCATCCGATCAAAAAACTAGATCAAGTTTTTTCACGGTAAGTAGATGATTTTTGAGAACTCAAATAGTTACATCAATTACACGGACAGAAAAACGTTTTTCTCTTGAAAAAATGTTTTTCTCTTGTCCGTTAACTATGCACGTTGTCCACAGAAAGAAAACCAATGTCTGCCATTCAGAAGTGCTCAATTGATTGGCAGAATTCATTTAATTTCTCAGTGAACATCATTGACATTTGTCTCATATCCAGCGTATCGTATATGATTTGTTCAGGCGAAATATCCCGTAATATAAGTGAGATCCAGAGAATAAAAATCCCATAATTTTGGACATCGGGAAAAGGACTAAAAAAAATCAACAAAATCGACAGGTGGCGCTAGTAATTAACCAGCGGTGGTTGAAAGGATGCCATTAGAGCAACATGCGTCTCTTACATGTGCTGTCACTGATTGGTAAATTCCACCCTTTCCTAACGCATGCGCCATTAATACGCACCCCTCGCTAATTCTTTTTTTGCAATGCACACACATGAATATTCAGGAACATACGACTCAAGTAAGACATGTGCTTAAGACACGATGAAATAGAATACGGGAGTGCGTGAGCGAGTATACGCGGGGGTAAAAAATTTCGGAATATTTTTGTGAGAAATTGGATGTCCACGGAAAAAGTAAAAGATAAAAGGAGATCTCGTTGCATGAGACGTATTTCGTTGTATTGAGGAAGAAATGATGAAAGTAATGTAATTCCTCAATAAATCAGGGACAATCTCCACTGGCCAGGTTCAGTCCACGTCCACTTTGAAAATAATGAGAACAATATGTCACTTATTATCGATCGGACGGTATACTGATCCGTGGGGAATTCCAGGTGCTCTCATGCCCTGGTGAATTGGAAAAATCAGTTGTAAGTACATGTTAGAAGCGGAGAAATTGTCATACTCTATAATAGAGCTGTTGGAGGCGATAACTGAACCCGAGAAGATGTTTCTAAAAACTTTTGTCAATCTGTCCGGAAATATGTGCAGAGATCACACTGAGGAAAAAATAATAGTAATTGGGGTTGTGACAATTCTGGGGAAATAATTGATTTTGAACAATTGAGTGTCGGAAATTCCCATATGAAATTCCACTTTAACTTCTTGTCAGGGAAATTATATATATATATATATATATATATATATATATATAGGTATATATTTTATTCTCATAGAGTGCCCTCACTCGATCCTTGAGGAAAAAAAAATGTTAAACTGAAGTGGAATGACAACAGACAACAGAGACATACTCAAGTAACAGAGGACAAAGGGGAAAATAGAAAAGTAATAACCCACCGGTTTGTCCCTTGCCGAGGGTTTTCTCGAGTCGATAGGGTCCAACATACTGATGCGTTTCCTGGGTGTTGGAGCCGACCGGGCTCTCTTTGCCCTGCATCGTTGTCAAGTCGTTGGTATCAGCCAGGATTGCCTCCTCAGTAAAAATGTCTTCTACGATAATCGTCGGAAGAATCTCAAAATTTCCATGTAAACTGCTTCTCAAATGATTTCTTCAATCTCGTATAATTGGATAAATATGTATAACATTTTTGTTCATCCATCGTCCTCGTATTATCCACATTTTTACAACTACCAAGTGGACGACGCCGGTGAGGCCAATGCGGCCGGAGCCTCGTCCTTCGTTTCATACTCTAGTCCTCTTCATATCCGAGTATCGTCGAGGAAATCTTCTTCACTTGTTACGTAATTTATTAATGGAGAATTATATGAAAAAATTTAATAAATTTCAGTGAAAATAAAGACACTTGTGGGTGAATGTACTGGACTGATTGATGTCTAAAGTGATGTCACAGTGTTGATCTATTTCTATGGCTCTTCTCTTCAGTTCGTCTCTTCCGGTGTTTCATTCTGTTATTCACTCAAACAATTGATATGTCGGAGTGTATGCCAGTATTTAGCTCTAATCAGACAGCAAAATCCCTGCAACTCAGGGGCTCATTAATTATCATCCCAGTGGCCATATAGGTGGAGATATCTCACCGTTCTGAACAAATTCTCCGTCTTTGCCCAGTGGCCTTGGAGCCTCTCGCCATTGCACAAACCTCCAAAACAAATGACTGCTAGTTTTTATTCTCCCCCGTGACGCTTCGGTTGACCATTGAGAATTCCGTGAAATCACAGAATATACCACAGATACACTGGCCGCCGTTCCCCCCCTGTCACACCGTCGTGAAAATTCAACCTAGTCGGCAGGACGTCAGACGTATTTCAACGGGAACAGTTAAGTTGGAATGACTAGAACTTGAAGGAGCAACAAAAAATGTAGCCCCAATGAACGAGCAAAAGAATTCACTGTATCCGTTCGTCAATAAAATGAGTAAAATGATGAAAATGAGAAAAATGAGAATATCGGTCGATTTGTATCACTGAATCCACTACTCCACTGTCCTTCTATCATCCTATTTCTTTCCCCCAACTGTTTTTATTCTTTTTCAAGCGCGGAACCGCAAGTCTAGAGCTAAGCGAGGACGGAGCCGAGGGTGAAGGCGCTCCCAGTTCGATTACGTGCTCGAGGCAGTTGCGCGCGCGCCGCTCTAACCCTCCTCCAGTGTCAGTACGTTTCTGATTTGTGTGGATGTGAGGGTAGCTGAAAAAGAGTGTATGCATCAGTCCTCCCCACCCTCTAACGACTATTGAAGATCTCTTTCATGTCTAGGGTTTTAACGGGAAAGCAACCACTGATAAGGCAGCCGGCCTATCGGGGTTTGTGTCTCAACTCAAACGTCACCACATTAGTTCATTAGTCCACGACGTTTGTTCATTAATACATAAATTTTGTCAACATCCTGGACAATTGGCCGCCTCAACGATTAGTCGGATCACTTGAAATGCGTCTGCTGAGAAAAAAAATATATATATTTTGCCAGCCCACTTTATATTTTGGATAACTGAATGCCGGAAATTCACATGCGAAAATCTGCTTTATATTCTTGTCAGAGAAATATTTGATATTTGGTAAAATTATATATATTATTTCCTCAGTATATTGAGATGCATCTGAGTCTACCTGGCATTCAGAAGGCATTCAGGAAGCATTCAGAGGCATTCCGAGCCAGTCCGACGCATTCTGAGGCAGAATTATGAGAAGCCAAAAAGGAATGAGGGTGATGTTGAGAAGAATGACTCGAGTTTGGTAGGGGCAATCGAGAATAGACGACCCTAAGATCGATATATAGAGAAACACATGCAGTGGTATAGGAAATACCCCTAAGGAAGTTGGCAGTCCTTGACATCTTTACCCAGCTTAGTCGTGTTAATACCTATCCTCTTTCATCATTTTCAAAGGCTTAAACTATAGTCGAGCCTTTCTTGTCCGCTTTTGTCTCTTGTTTTGTAATTTCAATCGTTTTTTACTATTCTCTCTTTCCAGCCCTTCATTTTACAACGTGAAAAGCTCCGATGTCTGACAACCATGAAGGCAAATCTCCGATAATGAGCGGAAAAATGGCAGTAAAAAAAGAGATACAACTTTTTCAAGATAGGTGAGACTGACGATTTTCATCTGGCGACTGCAACTCTGCCGGAAACAAATTACCTTTTTTTTCTTTTTTAAGGGTGAAGATGAAAATGATGTGTAACCAGCAGTTATCTGGGAATGTTTTACGAATGGAGATGATTCTTCCATTGATCTGGGTAGAGATCATAGAGACGAGATAAATTAGAAAATTGGAAAATTAAATGACTATATTATCAATAAATATCTCATACACTCATCAATGGCTAACTTTTCCCTTTCTTCAACATACAAAATCTGCCCTGAAAGCACTCACAATTAGTGAAGGATGAGTGTGCCTCTGTTGTCCTCCCCCATCCAGAGACCCTTTTCTACGCGTTGCCTGCATTCTCTCCAGTGCCAACGAGGGATTAGTCAATGCTTCCAGTCATATTCTTAGATATATTCTACAATCAATTAGTATATCGATCCGCAACAACAATGTCCCGAGGAATTCGAGGAATAATCCTTGGTTACAGCAAGCTTGGTTAGTTTGCAGTGATCAATGTTCATATGTTTTTTTTCTCCTTTTTATGTGTCCATTAAATCGATCACTTGGATTATTCCTGCTTTCGTTACTATCTGTTGTTTTATCGTTCGAGGGTCGACATCCAATACGTTTGTTTGATTTTACTTCACAAGGCATTTCATCCCCATCCAGCCCCTTCATTAAACTTGAGATGCTCCTGATGGCTCTTCTGTGAGTCGACTGTTGATCAAAGCCCATAATTTTCTTTAAAACCATCAAAAGACAAAAGAAAAATAATTTCTATGGAATCATTCTGCACGAATTCGTATCGTATATAAAACGTGAATACAATTTTTGTAAACGTGTGTGGGGAGGGGGGAGAGTTAAAAACGGGTGAATTGCATTGAAATCGATGAAACTCCCCCCCCATATCCTCCCTTCGGCAATTTGAATAGACCGGTGGAGGCTCGTATGTGGAGTAAAAAAGAAGGATGGACGTTTCCACCGTTTACCTCTGGTTTACCTCTGGTTTGGTCTGATAGAGCTGTCACTGTATTCTCAGTAATTAGCTGGACCTCAACTTCTTCTCTTCGAGTCTGACTCTACAATGTAGGTAACTACTGCGGAACGCGATGAGGCCAGCGTCTCGTCTCGTATTGGGTTTGATGACGCATCGCATTTAGGAGAAGAGATAATGGAGTATCGGGGCTTTGAGATGTTTTTTTTTAATTTGTCGAGTTTGGGCGAGCGCACCAGCCGTTTTCCATTGATTACAACTAATTCATAGATATGTCCTCTGTGATCTTACCAATGATTGATTATTTATAACTGACATTGTGAATTCGTTAATTCTGATTTGAATCAATCCGACTGTCACCCAACACATTCCATTAGCTTTTAATTGATAATTCATTTGTGAATATTTTTTTAAATTGCCACAAAAAACGGGATTTTTTTAATGACACGGACATCCGGATATCTCTATCGAGACCCTTTTACGCAGACTAATTAATAGAATTACCATTTCTATTTCATATTCGTTACTGAATCGATTATTAATCAGTTGCAAAGTTAAAAAGAAAATTCAAGCGATTAGACGCCAAGGATTTTTGTTGTGGACGTAGATCAAGTCCGACCTGAATGCAATAATTACTTCCACGTGATGAATCCCACTCGCTCTACTGCACAAAGAATAAAAGATCTGTCTGCGAATGAATCGGTATGACGTCATTTCATCTTGAGGAGGGGAGGAGCTGTGTGTGTATAGCCCCGTCACCCCCAATGATGTAATTGAGCGAGGGGTTGAGAAATGTTGGGGAAGATCCTCCAGATCAAATTGTCTACACGGATACGCGGCTTAAAAATACAAATTGTTATTCAACTTTGTGGTATTGAAAATGTGACTTTTCAATCGAAGAATCCTAAGAACTTGTTGCTAACAAATAAATAAAAAACAATGTCAACTGTTTTGATCGGTAATGAGTACTATAAGATATTTTTCTACGTTCCAATGACTAAAAACCTTTCACTTCTCAACCCAGATTCAGTGTCACGACAGCTTCGATTGAAAAAAATACATCTGAGAATGTCTATGGAACTGTGCTGTCAATGGAAATATAAGTATGTATATAAAAGAATAAATAAATAAAATATGTCAACAAAATTTGTATAGACTTATTCGAGTTGTTTCTTTTTTTTCCGCTCCCGAGACTTTCGTTGAAATTAGCTACTGTAGGTTTCATTTGGAAAGGATCTTGCGCTGGAAAATAATTCCACGCAACTTTCCCCCGCGAGGGCCCTGACTTGGCGTTTTCACTGTATATTATTCACCTGAATGTGAGTAAGTGACGTAGTTGAGAGATTGCCGTTGATCGTACGCGCCAACTTCACCTCGCCGTTTATTTCAATTTGGTATTGTTGATATTTGAAAAATACAATTGGAACGATGAACAAGTGGATAAGTGTCGCTGCAGTAATGGTCTGCGTAATTTCTGAGGGATTTGCTAAACCAACCATCTACAAGAGAAATGAAGACAATATCTTTGAACCGGGTGAATTTTATTTTTTATTTTATAAGAAGCCCATTTTTACAAGGGAAATTCACCTGTCCTTTTCCATAATTTCTCCATTAAAAGATGCTCGTACTTTCAATGGCACGAGACTTTGAGAAAAAAACAAATCGGAAATTTCAATAAAAAAAATCAATTACGATTACAGATCTTGAAAAGTTCAATGTATGAAAATTCCATTAGCAGTCAATTAATTTTTAATGGATTAAAAATATAACAAGTGGAGATTAACGGGTCGATGATGTCACTGACGCGTGGGTTTGAATATAGCAAGTCTTATCCTGTCCACACCTTTTTCAGATTTTCTCAATAACAGTGACTTGTTTCTCCTCCTCTTACTCCTCGCCAGAGTCCAAGTGGATAAATAAATGAATTAGAAAAAGAAATCATCAAAGTAGGAAATCCTTGGAGAAAGCAAAAAGTGGATCAAATTCAATCTCCTCAGTAGTCAAAAAATTTTCCAATTCCGAATTTTTTCATTTTTTTAAACTCCCATATTTTATACGAGGACATTCAAACTGTCGTCATCTTCATTTCAGTTATGGTGCCAGTCTCCTCAACGGTGATTCCCCTTCCAGTCTATAAAGTCGGTTATGGATATGATTTCGTTTCAAAGGACAAGAAGGCTCAGAGTATTTATAATGCCGAGGGTGATGTAAAGTTGATTACAGGTAATAACTCGATGACTACTCATCAACTCAAATCTATATCACTGAATTACAGACACCTTCTCCAAGCTGATCAATCTTATATTTTTTGTTTTTTTTTTGCAGCGAAAAAACTAATTGAAAAACTTTGATCGTTTGTTTCTATTGGATAAGCCACAATTGAGAATAAAAATATTCAGTGTACATTGTGAATTTTCTCTAGAAGCTGGACACCAAAAACTAACTTAAACTATGATTTTGTAGTTATTTTGTATAATAATACAGTTGTTAATAAAATTATAACTCAGATTGAATCTAAAGGTGATTGTCAATTGTGTCGTCTAGCGAGCAGGAAGAGAAAAAAAACGGAATGTAATTATTAATGCGATGGTTAATGCAGTGGAATAATTATTTTGGTGAAGATGTAATACCCAGTTGAATACAGTTCGATGCAGTAGAGACGAAGAGTTTAGAGCGATCGCTTAAACAATTTCCATGGGTTGTTGCTCAGCTGTGAATGAATGAATAAGTGGCAATTCAGCTGGACAGTTCAATTTGACAAGTAATCGGATTCAACTATAAATTGTTTGAATACTCACCAAGTTCATTGAACATGAAATCGTCTTGATACTCTTTGAGGTACTGAGTGGAGCGATGTTCATCGAGGAACAACGAGTAAACTCTCTTCACGTCGTCAATACTGACCTGCGTATAATAGAGAAAACAAATGTGTTTTGTTGAAAAAAAATCTGGTTGAATAAATATATGGTTGAATAAATAATTGACAGAGTACCTCAGTACTTTTCCTCTTGCGGCTGACCAATGAAGCAGTAGTGATGAGTTGAATGGCATATCTCAGCGATGAATCAGCTGCGATTCTAGTGAGAACAGTAAGTGCATCATCAGCCATTTCGCAGTCCTCCTCCTCACACCTAATTTTCAATATTTCCTTGAGATCTTTCTCCTGATAAGGAGTAGTGGGAACAATAATCATTCTATCCAAGAGATCAATAGGAATGCCATGAGGACTTTTGTAATTGGTTCCCCTGATTCTCGTAATACCTCTGTTTGTCGCCATTATGACAATGGGTGACATTTCATTCTCAAGTGCACGATTTAAAAATGAGAAACACTCGATATCGAGCATGTGTACCTCGTCGATAAACAAAACACCAGGTACTATTTCAGCTTTTCCTTCTTCTCGCCATTCGCCGACTTTGGCATTGATCTGCTCACGCACTTCGAATTTTATTTCACCAGTGTCACCAGAGAATAATGCCAAAAAACCATGGGTTCTACTGTTGATTACATCAATCTCGTGCAATGACACTGTATGAACAACTTCTTTGCGTTTTTGTAGTTCACCCTCAGGACACTGTACAAATCGTGTCTGGGATCCAGTGGCATCATAATCTCTGGCACGTGTGAATGATCTGCCCAATCTGTTGATTTTGCCGGTTGCTTTGTCGATTGTAATGACATCACCAGCTTGAATTTTCTCCTTCATCAAACTGTCAATCATTTTATTTCCAAGATCATAGATCGTCTCCATTTCCGTTGTCTTCAACGTCAATTTACCAACCTTGGCACCAACTCCAGTGGCTGGTCTGTCCACCTGAATCTCTACCACCTCACCCTCAATTATCTCAGTTTCCTCTTTGATTCGAACGCCAATTGATTTGCGGATGGCTTGAGTGAGTGCCTCGGTTTTACTCATTTCTAATGAATAAATTTCCGATCCAGCCATCGAAGTGAAAGGTGTGTCTTGGCCAAGGGCTTGGGCGAGGCCCATTGCTATTGCGGTTTTTCCAGTTCCAGGTTGGCCAGCGAGTAAAACAGCACGTCCTGCGATTTTCCCGTCTTTGATCATCTCTAATATTACGCCTGTTGCTCTGCGGGCGCTCAACTGACCCACCATTCCTTGGGAGACCTGTTGTTGTTATTTTTAATTATTATTATTATTATTGTATTATATATAATTATATCAGTTGAAGCTGGAATAAATAACTCACATGGCGAGGCTCCAAACTGTCATCAAGTCCAAGGCCTCGAATGTGAGAATGAGCGCCAATCCTTTCGATTCGAGTGATTTCTCGCACCTCTTGCACCTTTGCTGCTGCAACTGCCTGAAAATATAGACAAGAAAAAAAAAGTGTCGAATTTTTCTAGTCAAATTCCTCATTTTGATCGATCAATTCGTCGCTATGACGACTACTAGATTGTTTGCTGATTACAATAAGACATTTACAGAGATCAATTACAGCAGGGTTGGAGGTCTATGTGTAACTGGTGTGATTTTTTGACAACAAAGATGTTGCGATATAAACGCTTTTTTAAATAAAATTTTAGTCTAAGAGTGTTGTGGGAGATAAAACAGTGAGACAGACAAACCGGCTTAACCTATAATTCTGAACTACACTCGATGCGAGGTATTACATTCGGAGATGGACCATAATAATTAATTAATTTACAATTATTTACAATTGAAACGCCCTCCATTTGGCGAAATCGAGTTGTCAATTGGGAGCCTCATTTTCATGACGAAAATTTCGAAAAAATCAGTCTACGTACTTACCGCCATCGTTTACGCGTGCTTCTGTTGTTCCCTTCCCCGTCGTTGCGAAATGCAATTGTACATATGCGGCACACAGGGGCCTCCACCGACGAGGAGTTCGCTCTGTAGGTAAGGCAGTTCAGAATTGTAATATATTCCGCGTATATTGCAAAAAAAAAAAAAACTTTTGAGAATTGAAAAGTTTCCTTGACACAAAAAACACATTTGTAAATGAGTGAAATGGATAAGATTGAAAGTTTCTAATAACGGATCATTCATTAAAAACTATATATTCATTGATTAATTACATTGCAGAATTTTTAAATTCAAGCATACGTTGTCCATATTTATGAATCCACACAAAGTAATATTCTAATTTCTTTAAATAGAGTGGAATTGATATTTTGACACGATTCAAGTACTGCTCGTCGATGTGTGTTTTAAATTTTTTCCTAAATTGTAAACTATTGACTTTTATTTTCTCCATGGATAATTCTCGTTTAGCTGCAGTAAATAAGCGATAAAGGTCTGATATAGCTGACAACATATAAAAGGTTGGCTCTTGTTTGCTCGGTCCGTGGATTACTCGCTTCAGATTATCGGTAATTACGTTCTCCTCGTCGTCCCTTAACAATTGGTACTGAAATTGAAATTAGTCCAATATAATGGCAAATTTTTATTTTTTAACAATTAATTAAAATTGGCGTCGAAGCACCCCAAATTCAATGGCATTTTTTCAACATTTTCACAATAATTATTATTATTATGAACATTTTGGGATGAAATTGCTCTAAAAAGGAGACAAATTAGTTCTCTCCAGTTTGTGAAAAAAAATTGATTGCCTATGAACTCTCAGCACTTACATCAAAAGCTTTTTCGGTGACAGCTTCCACTGCAGAGGCTTCACTATCGAATACTTTACTCTCTCCAATATTGTCACACAATTGTAGAAACATACTAACAGCCTCTTTTGGAGAATTATGATAATCTCCATCATAATGGAACACCACGAGTACATACGAGCACAGTACATTCAAGATATTCAAGGGGACAGTAGATGAGGCTCTCTGAAATTGGAAAATTCTATTTGATGTTGCTAAAAACATTTAAAAGTAGTCATAATCTTCTCATAATATGACGAAAACTTGAATTTCTCAATTTTACATAGGAGAAACGAGGAAAATGGAATATTGTGAAGAGAGAAAATTCTTCCACTTTACCCGGGTCTCGCCTACTGGAAAACAATTTACCTCTACTGCGGATATGTAGGGGATCTCCAGAAGCTTTGGACACCTGTCAACAATTTTTATTTTCTCATGCTCATCAACCTCTTTAATTAATTCATCCTCATTGCCTTCTGATGACCACCAGGGTGTCCAGTTGGGGAGAATTTTTCCCTCCTCGCCATTTCTCAGTAGAGCTTCAAACTCTTGGCGTTCGGCATCTGTGAGAACCTCCCAAAGGCCATCAGCATCATCAAGATCGACGTTTTTAATACGATCGGCCAAGTCAGGTATCTGAAATAAATTCCAATGTGTCAGAACCAGTTATCATTCTCTCAACATAAAACAACCTAATTGTCTTAATTTACATCTTCGTCGTCATCTGAGTCGAGCTGCTCGCATGATTCATCGATATCTTCCTCATTTTCATCAAAGGATAAACTAGTGTCTTCTTTATGAACTCTCTTGAGGATATCCATCATTTTCTTCTTATGCTCAGGATTATTTTCCTGAGATTTAATTTCAACTTCTACCCATTCCTTGTAAAATTCTTCTGAACAATTCATATGCGATGTTGATTTATAGCAGTTCATCGAGCAGTAAGGAATACTACACCGAGGACATGTGTATTTTGGGGGGATGGAGTTACATCTGAAAGAAAATTTACAAAATTGTCATCTAATTGAACTCTCAGTGTCTACAATTATTTACGTACATTTGGCACAAATGGCTGCCGCTCGTTGCACTGGTGTCACTCATATTTTCAATTTTGAAGGAAAATTCTTGGGAGATTTATGAATTGTGCTTAAGCACACATCAACTCCCCGCCAGCCATCAGGAAAACAAGGGACTATACTATATCTATATATATATATATACATATATACATGTGTTTTAGTTTTTAGTGGTGTGTGTAAAGGGTGAGAGAGATGACGCCATCGAGTGGTGGTGTGTGGGGATTTCCCACTATTGGCCAACCATTTCGCGGGTAAATATAAAAAATTAATTTATTTTAACTGAGTAAAAAAGAACAATTTTTTTTATTATTAAATTTAAAGGGGAACCCCTAGAAATACATATTATTTTTCTATTAACGTTCCATCCGGTAATTTTTTATATTCATACACTATTCCCTTCTTTCGGCTACACCAAAATTCAGTTTCAACTTTAGACAGCAAGTGTTCAGGGTCAACGGCGGCTTCTTTGCATTTCAGATTGTTATCCGTAGTATTCTCATTTTTTACGTATCTCTTCCTAGGTCGACATGTGCACTCATCTGTGACAGCAGTTGTATCAACCGCCTCGAGGATAGCCCCAGAACGTACAAGTCTTATACCACTGACGGCTTCTTCGTCATCATTTTTTCTTCTTTTCGTTGAGTTTTTAGTACTGATATCCCTCCTTGTCATTACAATATTTCTGTGAAATAAACGATGATAATATTCAATTGTTTGGTGAAAAAGTACGCTCAAGGTGGGAGAGCAATGATTTTTCGTTAGAGAGAACTCTACGTTTTTATAAACGCTCCCAGAGCTCCAATTATTGTAAATGACAGATGAAAATAATCAGGAGTAAATAAATCCTTGTATACAGAGTGAATATGAGCATGAATAAGGAAAAGGCAATGAAACTGTCCTCATATTTGTTGATGTGAGAAGTAATGAGAAACAAAAAATCAATTCCAGTAAATCAGACCTATCAAGGAGTTGGCTGAGTTTTTTAGCCATAAAATTTTTGAAGCCCTCAGATACGCCAAATTCATCATATTTCTCCGCACAAGTCCCCTCGCTACTTGACCCTTCTGAAATTAAATAAAAATATTGAGCATTACAAAGGAGAAAAATTGACAAAACCACTCAGTTCCACTACTTAATTGACAACCTTCTGTAGGCCCTGATAATTTTTTATCGAACAGAGATTCCCTCAGAAATTGTGTATCCGTAGCTTCTTTGAGAGCTTTCCTCGTCGCTTCATCATCCGACGAGGACGACTCTTCGCTGATGTCTTTCATTCTTGAACTAGTTGATATGACAATAGAAAAATTATTAACAATCCAATGCGCACCCGAACTCGGCATCTAAACAATGCATTGGGTGCTCAGGGGTGGAATTTTGCGCGTTTTTACGTACATAAAACTTATTTTTTTGCTCCCGATAGAGAGCGTGCGATACAACGAATTGTGTGTAGATTTGAGAAC
>JAPYZN010000256.1:0-48208 GCA_030522865.1 Psyttalia lounsburyi
CACTCCCTGAACGTAACATTACTAACAAAAAATATAGTTCGGATACACGTGCGACGGGATGTTTCAACTCGTGTGATTGGCAGCCCTCGGCTTCGCCTCCTGCCGCCAACTTCACACTCGTTACCACCCCGTCGCACTTGTATCGAAATATACTATTAAAGGTTTAAATGCTGACAATAAAAAAGCAAAATTCCTATAAATAAACCAATCTCCAATAACCACCCAATGAAATACATTAAATGATGAAACTCGAGCCGTAACTTAATCTGGAGCTTTTGATCCGGCACTCACCGTAAATTGATCGAATCTTCGAAACTCAATCGTCACTCCCCCTTTCACATCGAGTGGGAAACTAAAACCCCCGATATTTTCCATCGTTTTGCGACCGTTAAGAGATTAAGGATTTTGTCTCTGATACGAATGGGGCCGGAAGGGGGGGCAGGGGGAGAGAGAGAGAGAGAGCCGAGGGAGCATGAGTGACGATGAATGAGTGAGTCCCCCTTCTGCGCTTCGTTTTAGAGCCATTATGTCGTCGAGGGCTCGCGCATTCGATGAAGCAGTCTGAGGGTAGAAAGGTAGATAAGGGATGGATAGAGAGAAGGAGAGACAGAGGGGCAGTGAGAGGAGGGGGGGGGGGGACAATGGGAGGGGGGCGAGGCGAATGCAGAGCTTGCGAAAAGGGGGGCCGTTGATGCGTACAGTCGTGGCTAGGGTGGCCGTTGATGCGTACAGTCGTGGCTGGCTGCCTCGCCAAATGCATTAAGACTCCCCCCCCCCTTTTGCCCCCCCCCCCCCCTTCCCCTCGGCATAACCCACCCTAGACATACATCTCATCGCAATATTTTTCCCGTGCAATTCGCCGATTGTCCCCGCGGTACACTGGTTTATGCATAGCAGGTGAAATTCAACGATCGTGTTCCTTCGTACGAGTTGGAATTTACGACGCAAGCTTCCAATGGGGGGGGGGGGGGGGCTCATAATAAATGACGGCGTCTCCGGCTGACGACTAGTTTTTTTTTCCTCTCGGGGGTTATTAGCTGAGTATCGACGGGAGATAGAGTTTCCATCGGTGATTATCAGCTGTTGGAAAATCCGGGCATCTCTGGTTTTAAAAACAATGGGATATTTATTTTAATATTGCTCCGATAATTAAATCGGGGCACACAAGCTAATAAACTGATGTCACTTGGGGTAGTATTTATTTTTGGAAATGTCGGTGTACACTAGCGAGAGGTGAAATTCATTTTAACGGGAGAACAGAATTTTTGGCTGTGGTCCGCGACGTTGAGATCTAGACTGAGCTTCTTTCTCAGGAAATGGCGGGGGGGGGTTTCTAAAATTTGAAAAATGTTTAGAGGGGTTGAGAGAGAGACAGAGAGGTAGAGAAATCTGGCCCTCAAGGCGTATGAATTTTAATTGTGGGAGAAATTTCTGTGGCGCGAGGGAGAGGGGCAATTTGGGGACTTTTTCTACTGAAACTAGAGGCCGGCAAAGATTAAGTTATAAAAATTCAAATGGCTCGCTTGGAGGTACCCTTTTGTGACAGTAAGTTGGGTTCGACTGTAATGAAGTAATCGAGGCGGCTTGGCCCTCGAGGAGGCTCGAGGTGTGACAAATTATTTTTATAAACAAGAATATTCAAACAAGCTTTCTTTGATCAATTAAAAAATATAGGACTCGCAAATCTGCTCGACCATTTGAGAATATAAAAATATTTTTGTGAGAAACTCCACTGAAACAAGAAATATTGATATTCATAAAACGAATTGATCCGGTTCAAGGGGAGATTATTTATCTTGAATGAGTCATTTGTCTGGGTGTAATAGACCAATTAATTTGATCTCCCGGAAAACATCGTACAAGCCGAAGAGACGCGATAATACACGGAAGCGAGTGCTGATGCTTTTCCAGGATTACGACCGCTGTGGATCCCTGTAATCCGATCTGTTGAAAGTTTTGTAAAGTATATGCGGATCAAATTCTTTGTGAGGAATTCACCCAGTTAGAAATTCCCCGGTATATCCGATCAACCTACCCCTGTGAACCCTCTTAAATGTATCTATCTAGAAATGACGATGCATGGACTTTTAGAAAAAATTCAATACGTCCCTGGACTTGGGAAGGACTCTCACGGAATTTCGAGGCCATAGAATCGTAAATTTTGAGTCTATTTTTCCATTAAAATAAATCATAGAGACTGGGTAACTTGAGTAAATACACTTTTCCCCGTACAATGGCAACAATTATTAATTTAAAGGTCAGTTAAATGATCATTGTTTAAAGAATTCAAGAAAATTACTTGACTATTCAATAAAAACGTGAATTGTTAAATCCAACCTTTGGGGAAAAAAATAGAAATATAATATATAACAATAATTTAGATATAATAATTTAAATGTCAGTTGAATAATCATTGTTTAAAGAATTCAAGAAAATTAATTGACTATCCAATAAAAACGTGAATTTTTAAACCCAACCTTTGGGGGAAAAAAATATAAATATAATATAAACATTCAGCTGGAAATAAAAAATGACTTGTTAATTATTTCAAGTAATTAGCTGACAGTAAAACGAGATCTGTGGAATTTTTTTCTAAACTAGAAGATACGTATGAAATTCTTTGTGAAGAATTCACTGAGTCAGAAATTATCCCCTCAACTCACCCCCGGCAATCCCTCGTAAATGTATCTCAACTTCAGGATGACGAGATGTTGTCCATGTTCATTTGACTTTGATGAAAAGAAATTGGAGTAGAAAATATTCATCTGTCTACTTAGCGCCAAAGGGAGCAGCAGCCACGCGGTGTTGAATCCCCCCCCCCGTTGGACCGGTCTCGCGCCACTTCATCGGGATGAGCACTTGGAAAAATCGATAAGCCCGGAGAGGCTTGATCCGATGTCGGCTCTCTAGCAGGCCATATCTTGATTAAAATCAGCGTGTGCCATCCTCCGCCGTCCGTTCTCTCTTTCTTCCGAGTAGTCCATGTACTCGTTACAACCGCCGGCAAGCCCGAGGAGGTGCAGACCCGCTCCGACTAGCCAACTGGCCTTTTCTTTTTCCGAGGGGAATTCGTTTAGTCTCGTTAGGGTTTTCATTTCAGCCGACAGTTGAGAGAAGAAAAGTTTTTTGCCGGGGGGGGATAATTATTCGTCGAAAATAGTCCGAAAGATATTCAGAGTGCGTGGGGTTTCTAAAACTTGAGTTAAAAAATGTTCTTTTATCAATAATTGTTAACAAACAATTGAGACAATCGAAGCAGCAGCAGTTCTGTTCACATTTTTCATTATTAAAAAATTCTAAATTCATGGAAATTTGGCAGATCGTCTGGCCTTAAATTCGACCTGACAACGGTTGAAGAAAAAAACATTAATTTATCAACAAATGCATCAAAACAATTATGTCACCGCCACACCAATCGCCCCCCCGTTTATTACTGATCCATTAGTCTGCCTTCCCAGCCCAACAAAAGACTCACGATTTTCCTACCGCCCATCAGATAACACCGATACACATGCACAAAAATGACAATGAGGTGTAAATGGGGGAGTAAGAGTTTCTGGGGAGAGGATTTTACCCGATGGTTTCTCATCACGTTTCGCCCCTCGTTACAACCTGCAACGCGGATATAATACAGCCCGTTGGGGATAAGCGAGACGCGTGTCCGACGTTATTATCGTCCCACCCTCCCTCGACCCTCTGCATGTCCTCCGTATGACATGATGCCTGTGACGCTATCGACGGCAAAAAAATCTGGCGAATGAGCGGGCATTGGAGGAATTTATATTGACGTTGTAGGAGAAAGTCTCGGGTTCTCTCGGGGCCTCTGGCACCTCTCGTAGCTCGCAACACCAGACTTCAATTTTTTTTTTGGCAATTATTATAATAATTATTATTTCCGTGAGAATTGTTGGACTGAAGCGGCTGTAACAGTAGTCAATGATTAAAATTCTTCGTAAAAAGAAAATACTAATCAAATAAATTTATTAGGAATTTATAAATAAAGGTTCACAATAAATTTATTATGAACAAAATAATCCACGTACAAAAAATAAATTCATTATTATAATAATTATTATTATCTCTGTGAGAATTGTTGGACTGAAGCGACTGTAACAGTAGTCAATGATTGAAATTTATCGTAAAAAAAACCTCCAGAGAAATAGATTAATATATTCCAGTTTATAAATAAAGGTTAATAATAAATTGATTACGAGACTTGTTTTCTCATTTCCGCTTGAATTTTTTTTTTAGCATAAAAAGTATTCGCGTGATCTGAAAAAATTGGCGAATGGAAACTGAAGTAATGGCGATTTAATAATTTTCAATTTAACATATTTCGAAACAATGTAAATTCAATTGAATCCAGATATCGTCGATGTTTCATTTCCTCAAATACGCTCCATGAACTATCAATTTTATCCCATTTTTTTTGTGTCTGTGTATTGAAGCTGAAAACCTGGAATTTCCAGATGAGAGAAATAAAGGGAAAAATATTGAAAACCCCGAAAAACCTCCGATTTTCATGGAAAATAAAAATAATAGCTCCATTTGGATGTTGCCTCCATAAACTATCATGCCACTGGATATTCCCATTCCCGGGGCCCATTGTTCTTGAGCATCGGTGGGTCAGAAACACGAGCATGAATGCATGAAAGCATCCAATATGGCTTGTCACGTTAAAGTGGACGTGAATTCATGCCAAGTTTCCCTGTAAATCTATTCACCTAAAATTCGAGAAATTAAATTGTCATTTGATTTTCCCACAGGTTACGCCAGGGAGAGACGCAGGAATTATTATGGGGCTGAGATTGGTAGATTGAGGGACTACGCGCATGGAATAAGGGGAACGGTTTATGCAATTGACGAGACGACAATGTTTATCAAGGGCTTCTGGTACGACGGAACAGCTCCGGACGCTTTTTTCTGGATTGGCGACAGCCCGAGACCGAGTCCTGAGGGCGATATCGTTCCCTACCCCGAGATTTACACTGGCAGGTTAGAAAATGCCTTCCACCGCTCGCTAAAATATTATTTTCCTCGTTCGCAAGGGCAGAGGTCACTTTCAAAAGTCCAATGTCAATTGTTCATTTATTTATTGAGCGCAAGGCAATTGTTTATTCGACAAATGTCTCCCAATTGTTCAAGTACTGGTACATTTTCTCTTTATTCCAGCAGAGAGCGACCATTCGAGCTGACATTTTATTCAAAACTCGCGAAATATTATTTCCAATATCTAAACAACTCCCGGGAAAACAGGCCGAATTTTTTTTTCTCCCGAGTTTGATGAGAGATCGATTTCCACGAGCCTCCGCCCTCTCTGGGTAAACATTTCAAGGCCTTTTCAGCCACCCTCGTCACGATTCCCTGACTATTGCTATCGGAAAACCATTCGCTTTCAACCAGTGCTGAGACTTTAAAGGGAAGAATCCATTTTTTTTGTACGTGGATTATTTTGTTCTCTCGGTTACAGGGATCCACCTGTTCTCGGGGCTTACAACAATACTGACGTTATTCTCAGACTGCCGCAGGGAAAGAGGATAAGGGATATCAAGTGGCTCAGCGTTTGGTGCAGAAGATTCACGGTGAGTTTATTTATTCATGAATTATTGCAGATTACTTGGTTTGGCGCCATTCTTTTCCTTACTTGTCGAGTGAAAAGAAAAGGAAAAACAAATAAAAAAAATTCGGGTGGACGTTTTTCAATGAGCGTAGAAGAAAAAAAAACCAGCTGACGTCTGCTTATTGTTGTCTCTCATTAATAACATTAACATTATTGAATTAATATTGTTGATGTAATTTTTCCACCGGTGGATTGAACGATAATATTTCTACGATAACGTCCCCTCCATAAGAGAAGACATTGTCTTCAGAACGAGAGAATTCCCAGGAGACTTGGCTCCATTATCAGCTCCATGTAATTGTTTCCTCTGAAACGATTGAGCCCTCGATGAAGATAGACGACTGCCGAGTACACATTCGTCTTCAAGGAAGGCTCCTTCCGCAATTACGGTATTGCCTGCATTCTCGGGTGAATTATAAAATTGAAAAGAGATTATCGTCCGACCTCGGGAGGAGGGTTTTCATAATTCACGTCATTCAGAATGACCTGAAGCCCAGAGAATTCGTTCTTTCCGCTTACACGGCCCGAAAGTGGGCATTCTACCCCCGCTCCGCTCGGTAAAAACGCTCACTGTCGTCCATTTTGGCAGAAAAATCGTATTCAACCCTCGGGAGGAGAATCAGACGAGCATTCCCCAGGTGCTTACGACCCGAGCCGAAGGCGAGATAATTTTGCACGGGAGGATGCCTTGTCTACTTTTCCTCCCTAGGTGAGAAATAGGATATTTTAAGTATAGTTTTCTTTTTTATTTTATTTTTAGTATAGTATATTTTTTAGGTGAGAAATAGTATATTTCTCACCTAAAAAAACTACTTCCACTAGTTCTACTTTTCCTCCCTAGGAGGAAATAGTATTTTCTGCCTACATGGACCGAAAGTGAGCGTTTCTAACCGAGCGAAGCGAGGCAGAAAAATCGTATTCAACCCTCGGGAGGAAAATCAGACAAGCATTCTACACGTGCTTGCAACCCTCGCCTTCGGCTCGGGTCGTCCTCACGTGCGGAATTACGAGCCGAGCCGAAGGCGAGGGTTGTAAGCACGTGGGGAATGCTTGTCTGATTTTCCTCCCGAGGGTTGAATTCGATTTTTCTGCCGAAATGGGCGATAATGGGCGAATGCTCACTTTCGGTCCGTGTAAGCAGAAATAATATATTTCGTAACAAGTGAAAAAAAATGTTTTTTGGCGAGTGGGAGGTTTATATCACGAGCCGAAGACGAGTGATATAATCCCACGAGTCAAAAACCACTTTTCCACGAGTTACGAACATAATTTTTCATCTCAATGTGTCGAAAAAGTTACTTTTCCGACACAGTGTGATGAAATAGTATATTTCTCACCTAGGGAGGAAAAGTAGACAAGTCGTCCTCACGTGCAAAATTGTAAGCACATGGGGAATGCTTGTCTGATTTTCCTCCCGAGTGTTGAATACGATTTTTCCGCCGAAACGGGCGAAAGTGAGCATTAGAAAGCTCACTTTCGCTCCATGTAGGCAGAAAAAATACTATTTTAGTATTCCCATCATAAAATGACTTACCCTCGGCTCTCAGACGAGGCCGGCGATCTCTGAATGATATGATGCCTGATCCATCTATCGAGCCATAAAACTCAACTCCAAATCATTAAAGAGCTTAACCGTCGGTAATTCCTGATCCCATGCAGCGTGATAACTGGATTTTTGGCTGAAGCCGTGGAGATGAATGGGGTTCCACTCTCAGGGGAGAGGAATTGAGATGAAAAGGCCCAGGTCGAATGATATCGTTGCTGGGTATGGCTATAGTGGTGGTCAATGACGCGTGCCGGATGGATATGGCGCCCCAGGGCTTGAGGGATTTCCAGCCCTTTATTCCGCGCACTGAGTCCCGCAAGATGCCCAGCATCTCGTTATTTAACACGGAGAAATGGAAGAGCGCCCTTTTTTCCGTTCGAGAAAGGCAGCTCGCCAAGCGTGTCGTGCTCTGTTAAACAACAATGGACCTCAGAAGAGCCTCACCCCCGTCCCGCTAAATATTCAGGGAACCAAAAATAAAAACCGCCGGAAATGGAACAACATTTAATTTCTAATGATTCCAATGAATTCAAAGCCACTACAGATTTAGTGGCCCAATGACGTTTCAATCTGTGGCTTGATAAAAAAATAATTATTATTTGCGAATGAAGGGAATGAATAGAAATATTCAAGTGATCGCAAAGTTCAATGATCGGACCAATACAAATCCTCATTCCTCATAATAAGCCAGCCTTCGCTCATAAAATCCCTCATAAAACAATGAATAATGCAACAAAAAAAAAACCTCCAGTCCTGTCCGTCAAATCACCTGACAACATTTCAAAATGGAATAATGAAAAACCGACGTTGACGACGTTGACGTGATCATAATTGAAAAATCAAAAGGAGCAACTTAGAGAGTTTCCAGGATGGCATATCAAGTAGCCGTCCGTCCGTCAATCAAGCTCTCTCGCTCACCAGGAAACGAAGATAGAGCGAAGAGTATTGTTGTGGATAAGCCAGGAGAGAAGGTCGATGGGGAAATGGCGCGAGGGGGGGTGGGTGGGAGGAGAAGAGATCTCGAGTGAAATCCTGCGTTATTTTCCTTTGAAGAAAAGCACAGATTCATTGGGTGGAGATATCGAGTCCGAGTGGGATGTATGGATTGAATCCAGTGGATAGCGTATTGTCGAGCCATCCGGGGGACTCTCATTCCTTCTGATACTGTCTTTTTCCACTTGCCTCATGCAGTCTGAAAAAAAAGGAAAATAGCAAATTTTTTTTTCCTTCACGCTGTGTCGAAAAAGTACTTTTCAGTCACTCGACGCGAAGCGTCTTTTTTCGACACATTGAGATGAAAAATTATGTTCGTAACTCGTGAAAAAAGTGGTTTTTGACTCGTGGGATTATATCACAAGCCGAAGGCAAGTGATATAAACCTCCCACTCGCCAAGAACCATTTTTCTTCACATGTTACGAAATATACTATTTCATCACGCTGTGTCGGAAAAGTAACTTTTCAGTTACTCTCCGCGTCGTGCGACGGAAAACTACTTTTTCGACACATTGAGATGAAAAATTATGTTCGTAACTCGTGAAAAAAGTGATTTTTGACTCGTGGGATTATATCCCTCGCCTTAGGCTGGTGATATAAACCTCCCACTCGCCAAACCATATTTTTTCACTTGTTACGAAATATCCTATTTCTCAATTTCTTCCTCGGTCTACAAATTCGGTTACAGAGACTAGTGATTTGTAATTAGCGGGTGATTAAATGGCGACTGAACCCGAGCAAAGTGAAATGAAATAATTACCAGTGCACAGGGACGGGTGGGGGACGGGCGGGGGAGGGGGCTTGGCATTAGAACGTCTGCCGAATTCTCATCTGCTTATAGTGCTTCAAGAGTATTAGAGTCCTCTGCAAACGTCGGCACCCTTCATCAATGGTGACGCGTTAATTAAGCATTGTCGTTGGGTAGCTTTCACTGGAGCAAACCCCCCCCCTGCCGACCATGGTAAACTGTTGGTGGCATCCAAGTGGACCCAGGAAGCAACGCCCCCTTTTGCACTGTCTCATCTGCACTATAATAACACTCTACGTTTCATCGGAAAACCATTCCCCTCTCCACCCCTCGTTCGACTAAACTCTCGTGAGTCTATTCCGAGGGGTGGGTGAGCATGTACCGATATTAATAACCGGAGGCGTGTTACCCGTACTCCTCGCGTGTACACATATTACGGATTTCAAGTTTTGAGTCCATTGATTGGTGGGGGATTTTACATTTGCTGGTAGACTGGGGGGGAATCTGTGGGTCATCAAAGTTCCAGTGATAATTGATATTGGAATTATCGTGCTCTTTATTAATCCATTAATTTTCTTCTGAGAT
Source organism: Psyttalia lounsburyi (assembly GCA_030522865.1). Taxonomy (NCBI): domain Eukaryota; kingdom Metazoa; phylum Arthropoda; class Insecta; order Hymenoptera; family Braconidae; genus Psyttalia; species Psyttalia lounsburyi. Next base: position 9,494 of record JAPYZN010000256.1, read on the forward strand.
CCTCTCGGGGGGGTCGAACTCGCGAAGGGCACTTGGAATCGCCCAGCGAATTGTTATTGATTATTTATAGGAATATTAGGGGATTATTATTTTTTAACGCAAGCGCGGGTTTTTCAATCATCGGCGAGAGTTGGGGGGAAAAAATAGTATATTTCGTAACAAGTGAAAAAAAATGGTTTTTGACGAGTGGGAGGTTTATATCGCGAGCCGAAGGCGAGTGATATAATACCACGAGTCAAAAACCATTTTTTTTCACGAGTTACGAACAACATTTTTCAGCTCAATGTGTCGAAAAAGTACTTTTCAGTCACTCGACGCGAGGCGGAAATAGTATATTTCGTAACAAGTGAAAAAAAATGGTTTTTAGCGAGCGGGAGTCAAAAACCATTTTTTTCACGAGATACGAACAACATTTTTCATCTCAATGTGTCGAAAAAGTACTTTTCCGACACAGTGTGATGAAAAAGGATTTAAATGATGGTCGGCAAAAAATCATATCTTCGATTGTGTCGGCGGAAGAGTCAATATTTTTCTCATGAAAAATCAAGGGAACAATGGGAGGTCCCTTTGAATTACGCTCTTGGATTGTAATGGTTATTACTTCAGTTGAGATGTACATGTCAAGGCTTAAAAGCCAAGTCGAGTGTGTGCCACTAGTCCACCGTCTCCCTCTTTCTTTCCCCTGGCTTCCGGACTTTAGCCGCAGATTTTGCTACGATCGGCGGATAATGTCGGATCACCCGACGATTCAGAGACTCCGAAGGGGAAAGGGTTGAGAGTATGTGCGGGCTCTCCTCTGTATGCAGTCGCATTCACATCGTCATATCGCATGTTCAACTTTGGCAATATCGGGGTTGAGGGCTGGGGTGGGAGGGACGCATGCGCCAACGCTGGGCGGCACGATACTGCGACGTCGTGATGAAGCCGGTCGATTCTGCCTTGGCCCGGGTTTCCACCGAGTATTTTTGGTATTGGGGGAAATGGGGGAGGAATCATCATTGTCAGGTTTCCCCTCTTTTCCTCTGCTGTCATTCAAAAATTCTTAATTACCATTTTTTGGTAATTAAATTTCTTCAACTACACATCTCGACTATTTTATCTTGTTCTCAAAAAAAAATTCAATTCAATGCCAGAAATTGTTGGTTAAATATAAACAAATGGGTTAATTTGAAGAGACACTCTATTACGTCTAATGGTCCTTCATTGGATTAAATAATCATTAAAATAAAATAAATGGATTAAATAAATCATCAAAATATCTCGCCAATGAGACTAATTAACGTCAAAATCACAGAAAATATCGACAGAAGGACAACACCTGAATCAATTGCTCTCAGTGCTCTCCATATTTCGAAATAATTAGTTTCGAATTCACCGATTGCCGCCGCTTTTGAAAATTAAAAAACGAGAATTAAAATTATAAATATTTCCGAAAATTGGCAGAACAAGGAACGGCTGTCCGGGCATTTAAAAATATTCTCATTTATCAAGCTAACAACAATCTAAAAATACCTAAAAATACTTATGGAACAATTAATACCCAAAATGATAATACTTTCAATTTATTTTTTTTTTGTGCCGTTGTTTAGCAAAGAAAACATCACAAACAATCGTATATTTCGTACCCAGTGAAAAAACGTGTTTTTTGCGATCCATTGCGAGGAGAAATTTTAATAATTAATTCTTTAAATAATTTTATTAATTTAATTATTATTCCCAAAATTATCAAAGCATCGCTGGCTGCCTGGGAATCGAAAAATCGTTGTTTATTTATTAATGAACAACAAAAATTCCTCACTCATTTAATTCCGTCGATTACCTGTACAACGAAATATTTACCTCTGTATGTGAATATTGAATAACAATTGCCCACGTACCCCGAGTAGCCTCCCTCTCACGTCATAACTGACGAATTGTGTAAATATGGTTGCCAAAGCTCACCACCCACTCGCGAAAAAAAATTAATCCAATAAACCGGTAATACAAAACTCGGATATTTCATAATTCGCCAACTATCGGACGTAATGCTCGACTACTCGCCCACGCAGAGATATAGTAACATGACCTTTGACCGGTTGAGCATCCCGGCTCAGCCAATACCTCCGCCTCGCCTCCGCATACCACCCACCGAATACCAATTTTAGTTTGATTAACACAAACGAGCGAATAATTGAGCGCAAATCCAAATTATTCAATATCCAATTTGAATTGCGAATATCACGGTGATTATGAGTTCATTATCATAATGCGCTGTAGAATTCAATGACTTCAGAGAACCCATTAAACTCGTCGTCCTACTGATATTATTATTTATTGGTTGTATCGAGCAATTAATAATTTAGTATTATTTGTCTGTAAAATATTAATGATATTGAGGGCCGGGTGTAATAGTTCATAACCTGGAAATCCCCGTGACTAATGGCAAAAAAAATAATTAGTTAATCGTAAGAAAATATAATTTCCTACATCCATGCGTAATTTCTCCGGGTCGGAAATTGGATTTGCTGACGATTTAATAGTTATTTGCTGCGTAATCAATCGCGGCAATTTGGGGGTGACTAATTTTTACACCCGGGCCTTAAGGACTTACGGAAATATCACGTTCAGGCTTGTCAACGACTCTATTTACGAGCTCCCAGTTTATAAACAAAGACTATTGTTGTTATTTATACGGAGTTCGGCACAGGCAGCCCGAGGGCCTTCAGTCTGGTGTTTACATTTTATTTTGATTTTCTTCGGTCTGGTAGTTACATTTACAAGGTTTTGGTTATAAATTGTACGGAATGGTTTAGTTATTAATATTTTGTGCAATGTTTTGGTGGTAACGGAGGTGGAGGTACACAGGAGAGGAGTAGCGTAAATGACTTGATATTTTTTTTAAAAAAAGGAACTTTTCACGTCGAGTGACTGAAAAAGTACTTTTTCGACACATTGAGATGAAAAATTATTTTCATCACGCTGTGTCGGAAAAGTAACTTTTCAGTTACTCGACGCGAAGCGGAGATGAAAAATTATTTTCGTAACTCGTGAAAAAAGTCGTTTTTGACCCACTCGCCAAAAACCATTTTTTTCCCACTTGTTACGAAATATACTATTTTAATTATTTTTTTTAATTAGGGTTATAAGAGGTACTACACGGATGGGTTTCAGACTTTCTAGCAGAGTTTGCTGTGGATTTGATCGGGTTCTGGCGTTAGGAATGCGGTTGTCACAGGTTAAGAATATCGTCTGACTTTTCAAGAGCGAAAGTAGTCAGTGTCTCGATTCGGTCTGCCATGGGTTCCCGTTGGCTGCGCTCGTAGTACTCTACGAGGGTATTCCAGGAACTATACAGGGAGTTGTTAGGTTATCGAATTTTTTTATCATTTTTCGTAAGGTCCTCTCGGCTACGTCGAGGATTTTTTCGCTTCCTGGCCTAGTGGCGAGGAGGGGATGCGCGTAATCCAGTGCAGGGCGACAAAGGGTTTTGTAATTTTTTTCTATATGACGAATGTTTAGGCCTCTGTATTTGTATGTAAAAAAAATTTTTTTTGTTGATAATAAAGTAAAACCACTTGTAACGTTGAGTAATAAATTCATTGAAATTTCGGGATTTTCCCTGAAATCCGAAATTTTATGATGTTCTCTCCTTCGCGGCTGGCTCAGAGACTCCGAGAGACTGAAATCAGTCTCCCTGGTTCTCTTGGGAGTCTTTCGTGAGGGATTCGAGATTTTTCGTCTCGCGTCAGTCCACCGAATTTCATTTTTTTCAACAGACTAAAATCGTCCCGCATCAGTCCACCGAATTCCATTTTTTTCAACAGACTAAAATCAGCCTCAGCCGACAACACCAAATCCCCGTAAATATGATGAAAAAAAAGGGGGAAAACTCCACCCGAGAAGAAAAACAAAGAAATTGGTACCAAACTAAGCCAAAGTTGGCGGAAGTAACTGCAGGCCACGGATGTGCCGTGATTCCTCCTGACTCTATATACATTCAGAGCGACCCCTGACTCGGCGCGCAGTTACCCCGGAAAAGTTATAATTTTCAGTGCTCCTCGTGAAAAGGAGTCACCTTAACGGTGGCAAAATGCGCGCGCACACCTAGACCTTTTACACTGTCACACTCTCTCCTACATGGTCTCCTCCACCCTCTCCTGAGCAGAGCCTGGATTACCACCTTCTACCTTCACCACTTGGGGGGTGCCTCTCCGTCACTCTGTCTCATTCCAGCCGTTGAGCAGTTTCGTGGCAAGCGTAGCCGATTGGACGAGGGCTTGCGAAAGTTACCCAGGTACCCACCGCAGTCGGGTAACGCCCACTAAAACCCTCCAAGTATGTGTCACGCTGGAGGCCAAAACAGCAGACAGAGTAACCTGGATAAATTTCGTCCCCTCTCCTTGGCATCCACGAGAGAAATAAAAATGAGGCGAAAAAAAAAAATGAATCGGAAAAAGCCGACGGAGTGCCCTTTCCACTCGGTGAATTTTCTTTCCCCAATCGACGGAAAATATTCCAAAGTGTGTACTACTCTTGTGTACTTACTAAAACTATGAGGCACTCCCCATTTTCTTCCGGGAAATTGCTGAGCTCGTTGAGCATGTGACATCTCAGTTTTTTTCATAATTTGGGTATTTTTTATGTGTGAGTACAATTGAAATTAGATTTTTTAAAATATTTTGTAGGATTAATATTTTTTATCGATTTTTAATAACATCTAACGCTTCAAAATAATTTATCATCGCCAGAAGGTGTTGAAAATTTTCGTTAATTTTTCACATCAAATGAAAAATCATATGAAAGGTCAATTGTTTATTACAATAGAAATGCTGAGTTTCTCGTGAAGTCCTGGCTTAGATAATTTTCATAAAAATTTCTATGCAATTTCAGTGAATAATTGAAGTGAAGTTTGCAATTGTCACCGACTGTGGCATGAAATAAATTCTGGACAGTCTGAAAAATCGAATTTCCAGTTAAAATCACAAATTGAATACTCGCGATAAGGGGACTTGTGGGGCGAGGGAGGAGAGGGCGACCGGAAAGTGAAAAATCTAGGGGTGAAGGGCGAAAAGAGATGTGGCATTATTTCAACGCTATCAGGACGTATAGAGTCATAGCAGGCCTCGGGGGACCGCCCGCGGTGGGTTTCTTGTTTCGGAAATTGAGACCACTTCGTGCCTCGTTAAACGAGACACTACATTCGCCCTGTGTTATAACCAACCCCTCATACATGTCCAAGCATAATTCATGGACTTATTACGGGCTATTTGTCTTCTGTTTTAGCCAAGTGCATCGTCATCAGGAGATACGCTAGTAATCGCCGGGCATTTGTATTAATTATTTACGAGAGGGGTATACGGGCTTTTTCATGCCATCAACGGGACTGCCTTTTTGGCAAGGGGTAATAGCCACTTGAGACTACAAATAATGCCACAATCGTAATTAGTACACTGACTGAAAAATGTACCTTTCCCTGAAAAATTAATTTTTGGTTCAAGAATATTTTTTACTTTTTTTTTTATTTTTTATTTTTGAGCCAATCTTGTTCTCTTGTTCCTCAAGTATTTTTCATTGTTCAGAGACGGAAAATTAGCTGGTTTTCATCCCCTGGATGACGTGCGTACTTAAGGGACAGGAGAAAATGATGGGGTCAAGAATTATGCGGTAGTAAAAAATATTTCTCAAGGAAGAATTAATTTTTCAGTCAAAAGTAAGTTTTTCTGTCAGTGGAATTTTTCATTGACTGTCGGCTTCTACGATTTATTTAATATTAAATAATATAAAAAAATGACAAAACCGCCCATTTACCCCGAAATTCATTACCCCCAGGATCACCAGTCGCCCTGAATATTTTATTTTTCTTTTCCCCACCGCCTGACTCTCGATTGTCTAAGGCATTCAATCCTCCCTCTCCAAAGAAGCGAAAAAAAAAATCATCAAAATCTCGGATAATCGCTTTCTCGTCTTACCTTTCCCCTGTAATCGGTTTATCTTGGTTGAACCAGCGCCGGCCAGCTTCTCCCATCAGATCGCCTGGGCGTTTCATTCCGCTCGAGCAGAAAAAAAAAATCGTAAATGTTGTCTCGTGAAAACGAATACGTCGTTCCACTATCACTCGGCCCCGGCTAGCCGAAAGTTTTTCTGGCAGACTGCAACCCCCGTGGGCCCTTGTCGGTTGACAATAGCCGATAGGTGGTGGAGGAGGGTAACGTCAACGCCGTGACGCAAAGTGCCTTGAGGGGTAGATCACGAGGGGAGACCAGAGGGTGAAGACGTAATGGGGACGGCCCCCACGATCCCCGAAATATAATAAATCCCAACTTATGAGATAAACGATATAACTAGTGGGGCTGGTTTCAGACGTTATTGAGATATTACAATAATGGGAGGATTGTTATTAAAATAATTGGACGGTTCAATTAATAATTCGACACTGAAGTTCAAATTCTCATTGTTAAGTTTTAAATTATCTCATTGTGGAACTGATTTTTTGATTCAATCAATTCATCTCTTCAGACATTATTTTAATGTTTCTATTTTTCGTTTATAATTATTTCTTTTAATATCACATTTATTATATTGTGAATTGTTTAAACAACATCCGTGCATTATATTTCAATATTTACATGGGGTAAAACCGGGGAAATCCCCTGGGAGTAGCTGGAATTGATCAAACGATCCCGAGAAATGAAAATATCGACAATTACCATTTCCGAGGGTCTCAGAATAAAATTAATTCTTATTTATTATTTTTCGACGTTTCAGGTGGACTTCGCCGACATCAAAATACCACCGAACCTAGACATTCCGAAGCCCCGAGTCCTGCCGGAATTTTCTCGTCTCGCTCACGGCCTGCGAAGCGGTAACATCAGCATACTCGACAGCAAAACCATTTATATACCGAATTTGCATTACGACGGAGCCGGACCGGACGCCTACTTCTGGGTTGGCACTGGCTCTGAGCCTAATATCATGGGCACCAAAGTCCCAAATGAAATTGGAAGGTAAAGCCGATTAAAAAGCCCAGGCCCGGGAAATTGTAATCAATCTAACGCTCAATGTTTATTCTGATATTTTTCAGTTTGACGAAATTGCGAGGCTACCAGGGGGAGGATATTGAAATCGTCCTTCCGGGGAATTTGACGGTCTTTGATATTGACTGGCTCTCGGTCTGGTGTGTCCAGTATAAACATAATTTTGGACATGTAATGATACCGAAGGATTTGGACGTGCCGCCAGCGTTGGGGCAGACCAAAATTACGGTGAGTCACTGAATACTACACCGTAAAATGTAAACGTAAATTACGCTTGGCGGGACTAGTCTGGGGTGATTACACAATTTTCCTTGAGCAAAAAAAATAGACGCGAAAGCTACTTTTTCCACACGACGAAAAATCTAGTGTCATTTTTTTTTATTTCGTAACAAATTGTTCTGGTAGATAAGTCTATCCAATTTCATTTTTAAGCTTCTCTATTTTTTTTGTTCGGTTCTATATCGAATACTGTCATTATAAGTGTACGTAGTGACTATTTAGTAATATAAATACACTCAGTAGTTAATTTAGAAAAAAAATCTCGTTAATTATAAAAGTCACTGAGAACTTTATCCTAAATTGATGTATAATAGTATATTTCGTAACAAGTGAAAAAAATTGGTTTTTGGCGAGTGGGAGTCTATATAACCCCACGAGTCAAAAACCACTTTTTTCACGAATTACGAACATAATTTTTCATCTCAATGTGTCGAAAAAGTACTTTTTCATCACGCTGTGTCGGAAAAGTAACTTTTCGCGCCGCCGGACCTGAAAAACCCCGTTGCCGTGTCACTGCGCGCCACGAAATTGGCGTTTCCCAGGTCCCATGGCACGAAAAATAATATCCAAGGCTCGGGCATGAAAAGTTACTTTTCCGACACAGCGTGATGAAATAGTATATTTCGTAACGAGTAAAAAAAAATGGTTTTTGGCGAGTGGGAGGTTTATATCATGAGCCGAAGGCGAGTGATATAATCCCACGAGTCAAAACCGACTTTTTTCACGAGTGACGAACAATATTTTTCATCTCAATGTGTCGAAAAAGTACTTTTCCGACACAGCGTGATGAAAATAAATATATAATTGTCAATCGTACTTGAACTGATTGAATATTTATAATTAACTTTGGAATAGCCGTCATGGTGGTACAATCCCGTAAGTAAAGAAAATTGTTAATTAAATTGTTGTTATTTTTTCCCTACTCTGATTGTTTAAACCGATGATTTCATGTAGTCCTCCCTCGAGTGATGGAAAGAAAATTGATGAATAAATCTCCTCAATTCAATTTGTTTAATAATAATAACAGACGAGCAATAGCCCTCCAATCGGCGCCGGGGGCCTAGGAGCTGGTGGACAAGAATTAACCAACTGCAAAGAATTATTGGACGGTCGTGTTCAAGTGCAGTGGGAAGTTATGGGTGAGGACGTATACATTCGGGTATCAGGACGGATAAAGGAGGATCAGTATGTCGCTTTTGGTCTATCTGGACGTGAGGGTAAAGCAGCAATGGAGGGTGGCGATGTGGTGGTAGTCGGATACGACAAAAGAAAGATGAAGTTCATTGCTGAGGATTACTACATGTCGGATTTGGCACAGTGTGATGGTAGAAAAGGAGTTTGTCCCGATGAGAGAGTTGGCGGCAAGAATGATGCTGTTTATATCGATGGAGGGAGAAAAAATGGCATCACTACTGGTATGTACATTCGAGACTGTCCTTTATCCGCAGTCGTCCTCAAAAAAAAATATCTTCATTGAAGAAGATGAAAATGTCATTAAACTTGCTATCTCCTGAATTTTTATTTTTATTTACAATTCTCTCCCTGTCAATAATTGTCAACAATTTTTGTCCCTGTCAACAATTGTCAACAATTTTGTCCCTGTCGACGATTGTCAACAATTTTCTTCCTGGCAACAATTGTCAACAATTGTATCCCTGTCAACAATTGTCAACAATTGTGTCCCTGTCTACAATTGTTAACAATTTTCTCCCCATCAACAATTGTCAACAATTTTCTCCCTGTCAACAATTGTCACCGATTTTGTCCCTGAAAATTAATAAATTTGGGCATGCCTGTCAAGGATCCAGTGAATATTTAACTCCAATTCTATTCAATTAAACAGAAATTTTACTGAATTTCAATTCAAGTCCTGTAAGTCGGAATAATTACATTTTAGTCACTTACAAACGTCCACTCCGCACGAATGAGCCGGAAAAAGACCGAATCATCCCCGAGAACGGGGAAACCAGCGTAATAGCAGCAATAGGAGTGCTGAACGACCGAGGAGAGGCAAACGCCCATTGGGCAGGTGATAAGACCGTGGAGGACATTCGCATTGACTTCACCTCGCGCAATATCCACGAGTGCACGAATTCCTTGTACAATATCCCGGACGATCCTGAGGACAACCTGATCCCCTGGCCGCCAGCGACGATCATGGATGAGAATAACTTCACGGCCCGAATCGGTCCAACGGGTGGCAAGAGGGGCTACTCCAAGATCACCGGACAGCCCTCCTGGGGCATCGCTTGGTACCTAAACGACCTCCTCATACCCGAGATTACGGTCGAGAGGGGCCAGACGTACACCTTCATCGTCGAGGGTGGCAATAACCCGGCGAACCCCGCGCGATACCACCCTTTCTATATCACCGACAGTCCCGAGGGTGGATTTGGACAGAAGACCGAGCCACAGCAGATGAATGAGAGGGTTTACGCCGGGGTCAAGTACAGCCCAGACGGCTACCCAGAGCCCACCGCTGCTGGACGCTATTGCGAGTGGGTTCACAAGAGTGTCGATATGAGCTTCGAATCTCCAACATTTGATAATTATTTTGAGACCCTCCGACTCGACTGCGACTCTGGAGAACCTGCTAAACTCATCTGGACAGTGACTCAGGATACCCCAGATCTTGTCTACTATCAGGTGAGACAATTGATCAGTTGAGTACAGGGACTCTCCACTTCCCAGAAGCTCCCCAATTCCCCCCTAAATCAATTATTCATTTACCTTCCAGTGTTACTCACACAAAAATCTCGGCTGGAAGATCAACGTTCGAGAATCCGGCTACAGTTCTCGACACGGCACCAGTCGTGCTACTACAACTCCAACAATCTCTCTCTTTTCTACGGCTGTTCTAATCAGTCTCTGCGTCCTCTTGAGATGAATCGACAGAGGCACCCGATGTTGAAGAGATAAACACTAACACATACAGCAAGGTACAATTAAAGTCACAGAAATAAAGGAGAACAAAAAAAAAACTAGGTAAATCGAGGAAAAGTTGAAATAATTCAAGGTTGTAAGAGAGTAATTAGAGTAAGAATCGTACGGCGAAGTGGGGGGAAAACTATAGAGAGGAGTGAGGAGATATTTTTAAGACCTATCAGATTCAATATTTCATATTATTATTATTATAATTGTAATGCATTGCGGTAGGTGACGGGAGTAATGAGGCAGGGGGTGAAAATTATTGAATTATAATTATACACGTCCGTGAGTGAGGGAAGAATCGCTGGTAATTATTGCGAATATTAAAATGAAAATATTAATGTGGAAATTGGAGGATTATCGATGCAATGCGACAATACGCGAGGAACTTCGGTTTCTGAGACAATAATAAATTGCATCGAAATTGAATAATTCCTCTACTAAAAATTTCCTCTCGAACTAATTGACAATATGGAGAATATGAATTCTGACAATAATAATATCAATTTTTCCTTCAACAAGAGTAACAATTGAAAGTATTAACGAAAGAATTGATTAACTGTAAAATGCAAATGAATTTGATAAGTATTTTTTTTTCCAATTACAATGGGGAGTGGAAAATCAGTGAAAATCACTGGGGAAATGGTGTAAATTTTTGCACAAAATAATTAGAGAATGATTTTAATAATAATTTTATAATTAAAGATATATATACATATATTGATTAGAGGTAAAATCAATAGATTCTATACGATTGATGAAAACACAATAAAATGCTGTCTGTTTGACAATAATGAATATGTATAATCAAATTGAACATAAAACATTGAAGAAAGTAAGGACCCGATGTCGCACGACATCAATTGCAGTCCGACTATTATCGAGAGTAATTAATTATTAAACATTTATTGATATACTTATCACAGCATCAACGTCTATCGTTAATGAAATACGATAGTTATGACGCGATGTATTGGGAATAATAATGTAATGTTTAGATGTGTGGACCTTACTTCAACAGAGTGAAAGTATAAAACGTGCCTTGGGTGCAGGATTTCATGTCTCACTTGTTCGTATTTGTTGGGCTTTCCATTGAAATTATTACTGGGAGGATCATTTGCTGGACACCCACTCGGATTTTTATATTTTAACCGGTAAACACAAATCATGGAATATTTTATTGAATTAATAGATTGATAATTGAGTTTTTTAGTCAACTTTTGCCCGATTCTGGTCACAAATTCCGTAGCTCATTTGCCTATTTTTCAGAAGAAATGTTTAATAAAAAAGATTGCGTAGGGCAAAGTAATTGAAGTTAATTTCTCTGTACAACTTATTCTATTCAGATATTTTCTATAGACATTCGAGGAAGAAAACCAAGAAAATTCAAGTCTCAATAGGAAGAGTTGTATGCAAAAATTAATAAATAATGCTGCGGAATTTCGCAATAGAGTCGGCGATAAACAAATTGAATTTTCAACAGACATCTCATCCAAATGTTTACCGAATGCGCAGTAGGTTTTTTTCATTATATTTTTTAGGGCGTGTAATTGTTATTGGAGACATTGTTTGGTGAGAATGTTTGTTAAACAAATTCACTAAATAATTGTGGAGAAGAGGTTGTTTTCCTTCATTAATTCCCCAATTACAGCGACACTTAATTAGTCAAGTTATGAGGGTCATCTCTCCTTTAGAAACCATGAAAAATTGTTTTTTTTAGTTTATAAACTTGAAAAAAATGTTAAAGGTATTTAATTAAATTAAATGAATTTAAAAAATGGGACATTAAAAGGTGGAGTGACGTTCTCACTATCAATGTCTTCAAAACAGAGGCGAGGATAAAACTATCAACCAAGAAATCAAAGGAATACATAATCAAATTAGCATAATAAGCATAATTATCAACAACAAGATTTCTCAAGTTTTATTCCGCTGTTTTGTTAATGAATTGTTAAACCTACCAATCAACTCTCCATCCACGGTTCCCAGTGGGTCGTCCTCGAAATTCGCTGATGCTAATGACTAATGAATGCTATCCAATCCTCACGACCTAAATTCGTGGAGATAAAAATTTAAAAATGAAAGGAATTTTCGAAATCTCTAGCTGTTTATTTGACGTCAAAATTCCCGATCATCCAGTGAAGTGAAACATTCAAATGCATGGTATACATGAAGGATTCTTCCTCGTCTGGCCCACCTATTCCTTGTTTTTTAAAATAATTTTTATTACAATTTTAATAGTTCAATACACGAGCTACAAGTTTGATATGAATTTATCAGACACTTCTATTGTCTTTCTATTCGGTTCAGTAGAAAATATTTAACAGGAAAAATCAAGACTTGTTTTTTCTGTTTTGTAAAAACATTTTTATTGGATTAATGTAATCTCCAGACGTTCCTCGACTCACATTTTATTGTTCAATTTTCTTAATGATAAAAACAAAAGTAACTACACAAAAATAACACGTTTGATCCGGGTAAATTCTGTAGAGAATAGTTCAATAGAATAATCGTCCAATCAATAAAAAATAATAGGAAAACAGGTGAAAAGCAGAATGGATGGTCCACTTGACGAAAAATCTTTTACATAACATCTAAAATCCTAAGCTTAACTGAAATAGCTGTGCGCAACAGGCACAAATCTACCAGTATTCTTAAATTCGTGGTTAATGTGTATAAAAATTTGGACTGCGACAATACAGATTAAATTAAACGGACAATAATTCCCGTACTAAACCAATGAAAGTAACATTTCTCCTCAACTTTGACAAATAAAAATATGGGAGAAGAGAACATATTTCAGGATAAATTAATTGATTTAGGGGTAAGGAATAAATTTCTATATACGAGATAAATAATATAAATCTATTTAGGGTGTAAGCGGAATAAATCTCCTACTTCTGTGAAATTGACAATAAAATGATATGTCAGTCGTATATATGATGACCTGGACGATTAATCGAGCGGGGCTGCCTTCAGGGATGATCTTCGATGAAGGAAAATATGCCAAATTTCAAGAGAATTAATTGGGAGATGAGAATATTTGAAGGGAAGTGGTCCCGGTCCCTGCCAATCTGTTGCAGACTATTTATTCTATTCCACTTGCATTAAAAATTCCACTCGCTTTTTGCGCCACGTAATTTTTCAATAAATTTTCCTTTGTACCCAATATTTGCTTTATTTTTAAACATTGAATGAAAATATTAATTAATGTTTTTGAAAAATTTCTTTCACTTGAATGTTTTTTAATTCAACAATTTTATCTTCTCGCGTATTAAAAATGTCAAGATTTGTTATCCTTTTAAGGGAGTTTGTTATTTTTTATGCTGATTGTTTCTAAAAATTATCCGACTCTCGGATTTTCCATGAAGAGGATGATTTTCACTGGAAAATTCCAAAAGAATATGTCACCACTTCACTCTCAAATTAAACTCGAAACAATTACACGACAAAATAACTTCTTCTAACTTCGGGAAGTTAAAAAATCCTCATTAATTATATAACGCTCCAATTTTTAGGAGCAATTGAAAGTCGTCTCCGAGGCAGCCTATCAGTGTTCAGGGTCGCTAGCTTGTTAGGAAACTGAGAAAATTAAAAAAATTAAACCCAGAATTTATCGTGTAGACAATAAGCGACAACGTCTTTTGCTATACATATGTCATATTCAATAAACTGTAAAAAGGATTGAATTTTGAAAAGGGACAAATCTCCAGTCATCGTATTGGCTTCATTAAGGAGACAATAAAGCGAGGCAGGGTCACTGTATAAATATTTCAATATTCAAAAATGTCACCAGAGGTGTGAGAAAATATTACTACGAATGGATTTTTTTTAATGAAGCCAGCACGGCGATAAGAATGTAGAGTTACAGGTAAAAAAAATTATAGAAAAACCTAGCGCATTATCTGAGAAATTCTACTGGAGTTCTGTTAAAATCCTACCGGCGAGTCTGAGTGTTTGTCTTTTTTTTCCAACACTTTTGAGCATATTTTTTTCTCGTATTTATTATAACAATTAAAAAAATGAGACAGCGCCTGACAATTCCTGCAGAGAACGAAAATCTAAAAATCAACTATTGCCCAGAAATTTCATTTGGTAACAGAAGTTCCATAGAATTCTCCAGAATTTTCCTAGAAAAATCGCAAGATTTTTCTGTATAATTTTTTAATGCGTGCATTAACGCAATTGTACCGGTAATTCCTGAGGCTTTTTACTCTCTCGTAGACACTAAAGAGGATCAAAAGGTGACGGGACGTGTTTAACAGTAGTTGATCAAAGTTTTTCGATCTTCAGTAATTTAAGAGAAAAAAAATCACCGAAATATTGAGGGGGAGAATGATTATTGAGGGAGAATTGGATTTTTGTCAATAATATGTATAACGTAGGATCTTTTCGACAGTTGCAGTCGTCTTGGGATATCGTACTAGAGTTAGATTAAAAAAAAATTTACACATCCTCTCATCGTTTCTCCTAGCGATTGGATTTTTTTCAATTTTCAATTCTGTTGCGCCTCGCCACACGTCATTTGTGCTTCTTCCAAGATCACAGAGGAGGCCACTAGTGACGATTTATCAATTATAATTCCCCCGTAAAATCCTCGATGTGTAATCAAGTACAATAATTGTCAACTGCATTAATTCATTCAATCGTTAATCAAATATAATGAGTAAAAATGTGAAATTTACGAGCGAAAAATCGTTTCGTCCATGCTGACCCAAACCAGCCATTGACAAGAACATTGTCAACAAATTCAGTTAAAAAAACAGCAGACAAATAATAGAGCAATTAGCGTATGACTTGATAAACCCAAAAAAAAAGTGGAAAACTTTCAGTGAATGTTTAAAACCCTGAATACAAAATACAAAATACAATACAAAATACAATTGTATTCACTCCACTGTTATTATTATTCTCATTTATTTCTTCATTATTACAAGTTATCGATGATTATGATGATTCATTAATTAACAAATGTATGAAAAATTTTATATTCACTTTGTGTGGTTGACAATAAAAAAAGAATCGTTTTGTAAACTCAACTGAGTGAATGCAAATGAGGGCTAAATTATTGTTATCATCTTGGGTATCCCCAGGGATCCTTTTTCTGATCCATCAGCGCCACCGACGACTCGCAGATTTTCCTGTAGACCTCGCGAGTGCGTTCCTTGGAGAATACTTGGTAAAGTTTGTACTGCTCCGAGGCAATTGTGTCGGCGAGCTCGATGCAGCCAGCATGCTCGTTCATTTCGGACATTACATTGAGAAGGAGCAGAGTGACTTTGGGAATGCAGAGATTTGTGAGTTTCTTGAGCTGATGATGGCGCAGAGCGTACTCTGGACGCTCTTCTAGACTGTCATGGCTTTTATCAACCAGCCAGCCCCCGTCCGGGAAGAGGAGAACGTTGAAGAGCAGTTGTTTGACAGCCTTCGTGTGATGTTGCATTGTGCACTTCCACCTCTCCATCTCCGCCTCATACTGAGCCTTTCTGTGATCATAAGCGACTTTCTCAGTGAAAGTAGCGAAGGAAGGTAGTGCTTCTAGCGGGGCGGGCTTTCCCTGATGAAAATGGGAGAACCACTCGTGAAAGCCCTCCTGAGCATCCAAGTAAGCCTTGTAACAGAGATACTCCCTGATAGACGCCGACGCCTTGTACAGAGCCTCGTTGGTCATCGTGATTTGAGCAACAGTGGTCTCCATCGAGGGATGCTCAGTCATGACGACTTCAATCGAATCAGCGGGAATTTTGTTGAAAGCCTTCCTGGCCGCATCGATTTTGTCGCACGTGAGAAAATATCTGTGAAACAATTCGCAATCATTGAGAGAAGAAAATCAATCGGAGAGCAGAGGTTAAAAGCTATTAAATCTTGTCAAAAATTGTTACAATTGTTGATATTAAAAATAATGATAAAATTAAAAAGCAAACTCTCACCGAATGAGTGCATTTGCCTGCCAGAGGGCTTCGTCCCTCTGGTTCTCATAAAAAATCAGCCAGTCCAAGGCCTCAATCTTCTCGATATCGCTCTCGGTGATCCGGCCGGAGAGCTCGCTGTTCATCCCCTCATCAACATTCTTATTTCTCACATTCTCCACCACCAGTTTAGTAATAGCTTCGACATTCAAATTGGCATCCTCAGCCGCAGTCAGGCACTGTTTCCTCATCTCAAACTCCCTGACCTCTTCCAGATACCCAGCATATATGATAATCTGCTCATCTTGTGGTAGGCTCGCTGTATAGAAAGCAATCAACGTTGGATCCCCGATCTCAATGAGTACCTTAACATATCTCAAAAGCACCTTATTTCCAATAGAATCGTCCGAGGTCTTCCCAATCTGCCTGAACAGCAGGACAAGATGGGCGAGGAACCTGATGAACTGAGGATTGCATTGGGGATTGTCAATCCACCCCTCAACGATCTCCATCAGCTTCGGGATCTGATCGAGAATGAGGTACTTCTGGATGAGGTGATCAGGCCTCATGGCCTCCCTCCTAATACCGGAATCGTTGGAGGCTTGGAGATTGTCGAAGACGTCCTCCAAATTCATCCTGGACTTCCAATACTCCGCGGGGAGTTTCACGTAGTTCTTCGCCATGATTCCCTGTAGCTCAGACTCGACCTGATAAATTACATAAATCTCGCTTTATGACTGCCCTTTTTACTTTGTACAGCCTAAAATGCAATTAATTAATTTCAAACAAACGAAATTTTTGCGACTTTACCTCGATATCCATGAGAGTTTTCATGTGGGACCAGAGGGCGTCCTGCCAGGAAGTAGAAACGGCCAGCAACTGCTTCAGATTTCCGCAGAGACTGGCGTAGATACCACGATAAAAGGCCCCGAATCTGTTGTCTTGCGAGAGGTACCAGGCGTTGAGCTTCCAAAGGGATCTATTGGGATTCCCCTCGATGGGCAACTTGGTATCAGTCAGGGGATTGTGGTAGTTGGGGTCGTGATGGGGCTGCCAGCCAATCAAGCATGCTGCCCTCCAGGGCTGGCCACAGTGGATCGCCAGTTCCTGGGCTCGCTGGAGACGTCCACATCGAACTTCTATGAACATCCGCTTCTCGAGTCGGGTGTCGTCCTCCTTATCCAGATCGTGGAGCGGCTTTCCCTCGCGGATCGGAGCGTCGGGGTCCAGGGAGGTCACCAGAGGTCGAGCTGAGCCAAAGGATATTCCGGTTTGGCGATTTTGAAGCTGGTGGAGAGTGTTCTCCCATGCCACGGTCTTGTCAGTGAAATACTCGATCTTGGGGAACATCGCCGCCTGGTCCACTGCATTCTTCTCGAGCCAATCGATTATTAGTTGATATTCGCGGACCTGTAGGACACAAATTTATTGAAAGGAAATTATTCCTGAGTGAAGTTTAATCAAATCGACTGCTAACCACAAGTGTCTCTGTTTTTTAGTAGAGATCACAATTAAAATTACACACCTGGGGCTCATTTTTCAAGAGATTGGCGATTACGTCTTTCTCTGAGATATTTCTATTCCCATCAGTCTCCATCTCACTCTGACAGTTCATGGAAGCCAGACGGTTCTGATAAAGACAGTAGATGAGCCTCCAGGTATTTCTCTCGTTCTCAAGACTCGTCTCCTCCTCGGAGAGTTCAGTATCGTTGACTTTGGCCTGCATTCCCCTCATCATTTCCAAAGTATCTGTGCAGATTTGTATGAAGTCTGCGATTGTATCGAATATCTGGAGTTCTGAGGCGTGCGACTGTACAATTTCCAGGAACTCCTGGTAGAGCTTTGAGTTGGCTTTTCTCCACGGCTTGTCGGACTTGAGAATAATCCCAGTGGCTGCACTGTCGTCCATCATCTCGTGGAGGGACCAGTTGGAACGATTCAGGCTCATAGAGGCGTCCAGGGTGTCCTGGCTGGATAGATTGTGTAGTTTCGAGTAATTGGCGAGCTCCGAGGGCCGCAGGGAGATCGAGAGGTCGACGTCGGAGATGTCATTCTTGATTGAGGTCAGCGAGTCCCGAGAAAAATTGGCGGTCTGAGGAGACTCACGATTCTTTCGTGTTAGGACACTCTGGTGGAGAGATATGCGCTTCGGGGTGGCTGCCTTCGTGCTTAACCTCAAAAGAGACTTGCGCTGCACGTTTTCCTGGTTTAGGAGGGCTATTGACACTTCCAGGTCGGCTCTGGAGGAGCCTCTGCTTTCCATGGCTTCGGAGGAGGCAGGACTCGGGTAGCCCTCGGCAGTTTTAAAGAGTTTTTATAGCTATTCTCGGCTAAGCATTGACTTGTGAAAATTCATGGCACGACTGTTTATCAAACTGCCTTGGAACCGCCAAGGAAGGGAGGGGGGGTGTACATGCATCCCGAGGGCTCAAAAACGCGGTAAGTGAAACTTTCACGTGCAGAATTTCTTCTGAAATTGACTTTAATAGCTTGTCCGGTATACAGATCGATAGGAAATTTCCTCAGGAATTCCATGGAATTAAATATGTACAAAAAAAGTTTAGGGCCACAATCTGGGGCCTTATTTTCGGCCCTGCTGTATTGGAGTTTTCGCGTGTACCGACCCAGCCGCCACTTGGCTGTAGCTTCTGGAATTCACCGCAAAAGGAGAGGGCGTAAAATCGCGACTCCAAAAGAAAATCCCCCCCATGCGGGCCTTAACCCTCTCACTGCAACAACAACTCTAATTTGAAATTAAGAACAATAAACCGTCCTCAGACACGTTAAAAACCCCTCCCACCGAGCTTTCTTCACCAACTGCCCCTGGAAAATGTTCTCTCACAAAAAGAAATCGAACTAGTGCCATAATTACAATGTCTCTCCGATAACATCAATAAGTGACATAAAAAATTGGTTGAAAAAAATAAACATGAGTGAATTTCGTTTACACGCTTTGATAACGGAGCTCACAGCCCTCCTGGGCTCGTTAAGTCCCCCGGAAAAATTCGTCAACGACGTGGAGCAAGGAGTGGCTGTGCCAGAGAATTTGCCCTCAAAGTTGTGCCTGAGACACTTGGAGAAGCATGCCCAGAATCCCCAACAATTTATCAAGAAATTCGAGGAACTCAAAGAAAAGAAGATGGACAAACTGGGCTCCTTTATGCAGGTGATATACCTGATATCATCGGACAAGCAGCTGAAGGAGTACCTGAGCAAACACTGCAGGCCAGTTGAAAACAGGCTCTCCACTTGTGACAAGATAACAGCTGAGGATCTCCCCCAGATCCAGAAGAATGTGATGAAGGCAGCTGTCGAGGGCGAGAGGAAGCTCATCAAGCAGGCAAATGCCCTCAGCAGGAGAGGAGGGGACTGTGACCAGGTGAGGCACAATTGGGTCACAGAGAGACCCAGGATATCCTGGGACTTCCACCCAGAGTCTCTCAATCCCTACCAGAAGGTCGTCCCTGCTGTGTCCCAGGAGGCAATTCTACTGTGGGACCTGCTCCACTGCCTCAAAGGAATGAATGGCTCCTACATCGTGGCTGAACCACTCACTGGACCCTACGATGTCAAGACTTTTGTCATTTCATCGGATGTGGGGACTTCCTACAAACAATTGGCTCAGCAGATTTTTCCTCTTGCTAGTTACTACTCCATGACTGTCAGGTTTGTTTTAATTGTGGATAATTATCTTTGGTAGAAATTTATGCGCACGTTTTCACTTCATTTGGAGTTTGTTTATACACAAAATAATTATTTTTGGAGTCGGGAAATTATGAGGCAAATTAATTGATCTTTACGTGAATTTATTTCAAGATTTTGAGTAAACAATTGGGATATAATGACTACATAATGGGATAAATTAGGAGTCAAGGGGGCATGGAACAATCAGAAGATAATTATAATTACTCCGTGCCTGTCAGATTTGTTTGAATGAGTGATAATTAGTTTTATAATTGGAAAACGTGGAGCATTAATGAATGTTAATGTGAATTCATTCCGCCTTTTGCCTCTCCTCGAAGTTCTCATGAACGCAAATTTCAGTTTATTAAACTGGCCCCTAAAAAATTCCAACAGATTTGTAGAGGAAAAAGTTCACGCCGACGATGGACAGGTGAACCACGCCCTTCGGGGTGCCATCAGTTGTCTACTGAAGGACTACCTCTTATTCATCGTACAACTGGAGATGGAGCATCGACGGGGCAAGCTGAACCTCCAGAAGCTGTGGTTCTACATTCAACCGACGATGTCAACCATGTCAATCCTCTCCCAAATCACCTGTACCATCTGCAAGGCCAGAGCTCGAGGTGGAAAAGTCCTCTCCCTGCTCTACGAACAAGTCAGCAATATGAGTGGTGAGGCCAAGTGCAAAGAGCTCTGTCTCTTTCTCATCCAATCCGCCAGTGTTCCCTACATGCAGATCCTCGAGAAGTGGGTTTACAAAGGGGTCATCTGTGATCCCTATCAGGAGTTTCTCGTCGAGGATAACGAGATCATCCAGAGGGAGGACTTACCCATGGACTACTCCGCCGATTACTGGGAGAAGCGATACACCATGAGGCCAGAGCGAATTCCAGTATTTCTGAATGAGCATGCTCATACTATTTTGAGGACTGGAAAATACTTCAATGTCATCAGGCAATGTGGGAAGACTGTGCAATGGAGAAAACAAGAGCCTCTTGTGTATAGGTGAGATGGAAAATTGTAATTTTATAGTCAACTTGAGAGAGATTGCTTGTGCAATTATTTTCTTCATGACTATTCGCCATATTGAGTCTGACTGAATGTCATTCGTGTTTTTACTTGATTTGGGTACCAATGAATTTGGGGGAATGAATTTAATTGTCATTTCAGGTACAGAGATCAGAAATATATATCAGCGATCGATGGAGCCTACTCAGAAGCAGCGAGAACTCTCCTAGAGGTTCTAATTCACGAGAACGATCTCATGGGAAGACTGAAGAGTGTCAAGAACTACTTCCTCCTGGCTCAAGGGGACTTTGTCGTCCAGTTTCTGAATCTCTGTGAGGGAGAATTGAGCAAGAACATGTATGACATCGTCATTCACAGGCTTGCATCACTCCTGGAGGTCGCCCTGAGGACCTCCACAGCTGATTCAGATCCCTACAAGGACGACCTGAAGCCAGAACTCCTGCCCTTCGACCTGGAGTACCAGATGTTCAGAATTCTGTCGATTCAGACGAGCGACGAGCGGGAATACTGCGCCCAAACTGGCAAAACTCTCACTGGAATGGAGGCTTTCTCCTTCAATTATGATGTCAAGTGGCCTGTGTCGCTCATCATCAATAAGAGGGCTATCGCATGCTATCAGATGCTCTTCAGGCATCTGTTTTATTGTAAACATATCGAGAGGCTTCTGTGCAGGGTCTGGATGAGCAATAAAATTGCCAAGACTTTCACTCATGATTCGGCTATGGCGTACAGACAGGCTTTCTCATTGAGACAGAGAATGCTAGACTGCGTTCAACATTTGGAGTATTATATGATGGTGGAGGTTATTGAACCTAACTGGTTGACTTTCATTAGCAAAATGAGCAAGGTAAGATTTTTTATTGACCTCATTATTCAGTCGTTTAGTTATCTATTTATTATTTCGTATTGCCCGTTATTTATTCCAGAATCAATTATTAGTTCTCATTTTATGTCTCCTCATATTCTCCCAGTCACGAGCGGTCCCAGCAGAATTAATCAACTCGATAATTTTTAATTAGAAAAAATAATAATTTGTTCTCAATGAAATCTTATTGAGGGCAACAATTTAATTCTGCGGTGAATAATTAAAAATAAATCACAATAATTGTTCCAAAAAATATCTGTAATCTAGTGAGATTACTTGGTAGTAAAAAATTTTATTTTGGCAGTCATTTTAAACGGAAAAATAAAAATCTAGGGAGCTTTTTACATAAATAATTGATACAATAATTTCTGTTCTCCTGCATCAGGTGACTAACGTCGATGATGTCCTCAGCGTCCACCAGGATCTTCAAGACAGCTACCTAAAAGAGTGCATGCTAACAGATCCTGAACTGTTATCCTGCATCACTGGAATTTGTGGGGCTTGCATGCAATTCTGCGACTTCATGCAGGTAATTAACAAAAAATTACCAGTAAAAAAATGTTTGCATGATTTTACAGATGTATACTGCCCTCAAGAATACTAATATTGTACAGAAATATTCTGACAGCTACTTCAATGATATTTTTCCACTTTTTATACCTGTAAAATTGATGCTCTTTGAATTAATAATATTAACAATTTGACAAGCGTATGAGCCGATATTACATTGACGCAGAACTGACATCCATGATCGACGAACATCACGAAGAACACTATGAACACGAGGTATTACCAGGAATTTCAAGTTTTCGATGTTAACATGCATTAGAGATAGCATTAGGAGGATCAGAGCTTGCTTAGAAATCCTAAAATAGTCTTATTACATTTACTCGCATGTTTTTTTTTATACCACAAGATGACAGAGAATTTTAATGAGGCCATCATGTTCATTGTTTGAAATTTCTTTATGCCCGTGTATGATTGATTCGACTCCTAACTCATAATTATTATGGTGAATCAGAATGCATTGGTCCTTTGACTGGTCAGAATGTTTCTTATCAGACTGTATATTCTAGTGATTCTCAAAAACTGCAGGTAAGCAATTTTGAAATTGTGAAAATGTTTGAATTGATGGAACCGATTGAATTACTGGAATTTTTTCTACTGCCTGTCGCATTAAAAATCATACTTCATTGTTACTGACTCTTTTGTACCTGTAATAACTATTTAATGAATGAATTTTACATAAATAATTGAACAACTAAATGTTCATTTGAAATAAATCAATAGATTTTTATTTCCTCTGAGCAATTTCTTTCGCTGAAATTTTTCCGATTAGAATTCTTCGACATTAAATTTTCTGTTTCTCCTTTTCACTGCATTCTTTCTTCAATAATATTAATAATAATTCATTCATTACTGTTCTCTATAGAATATTTTATAGTGCACAATTTTATTCAGAAGAGAATTCGAAGAAACTGAATTTTCCAATACAATTGACGTTAAACTAATAGAAAAACCAATAGAATTCTAGTGGAATTGGCTAATAAACTTTGTTTGTACTTTAATGGGATAGTTAATTAGTGAATTCATTAATCAGGAGCACAAGACAAAGCCGAGCAACACCAGTGGCAGCTTTGAGGAGACAATTGAGTCGTTGGATGGTAAATTCACAGAAGTATTAACCCGTTTATTGAACAGAATCTGTGATCTAGGCTGTGACAACAACAATGAGAAGCTATTGAATGTGCTATGCAGGTAATTCAGTCATTTTATTGTCATTATCAACAAAAATTGAATAGTCCACTCCTAAGATTAAATACGAAACCGTAAAACATACAGTATTAAGCATTCCCGATGAATCCATCCTATTGTCTCATTACAGACTGGATTTCAATTTGTTTTACACGGATATTCTGGTCCGGCGGAATGCAGAGAAGACAACACATCCGCAGGATGTGTCAGGCTGATAAACAATGCAAGTAAAAAGTAACAAAAACACGGGGAAATGTAATTAAAATTCTGATCTGCTTATCACTCGTTAACAAGTACAAATCAACGCAAATGCGTCTATTTTTCTGAATGAGGATTAATCTGTGCCATTCAATCATCAGATTATTCTTGACGCCATATCAATGCTCTCTTAATGTTTAAATCGTGTATGATAACAATGAGATTATTTTTTCTTTTATAATAAAATTTAGAATAAACAAAAGTATTAAATGAACTCAATGAAAACATGATTATAAATAATTGAATAAAGTCCGTATCAATTTATTCCTCCCCTTTCTCTCACTCTGCTCCCCTTTTCCTCTTTCTTGAACTCCCCCCCGGCTCATATAATTCTAAATAATTAATTCGTTGCATACGAAAAACAAGGAAACGAAGAAAAGTTTTTAAAAAATGAAGGAATGTAATTAAAATTTTGATCTGCTGATCACTCGTTAACAATTTTAACGTCATATAAATGTTCTCTCAATCTCGAAATTGTAATGATATTTCAATTTAACACACGTAAATGTTAACATGCAAATTAAATACACATGTTCAAAACAAATAAATTCGACACAATGTCCAAAAGTCTTTAAAATCAATACAGAACACACAACTACATTAAATAATGCATTGACAAGTGTTGAAAATACCTCTGTTGAAATTCCTTACGTTGAAATGACCGGTAACCAAAATTGTGTTTAATAATAATATTATTATCGTTGGTATTCGTCATTCTGCAATAAAATTAAACAAAAGTATTCAATGCAGCCATGAACATTCAATTTCCCTCAATACCCCCCTCTTCCTCCACCTCCCCCGGCCTCGAAATCTCCAACAACTGCCCCTCCAGTCTAGCCAGGCAGCTCTTGATGATCTCCAACTCCCCGAGCACCGTCTGATACTCACTGAGCTTGCTCCTACTCCTGAGGATGTCCCTGGCCCTATTGACAATCAGTGAATCCATCGTCAGACCCCCGCAGCCCCTCCTGTTGCCCTCCACCCCCTGGAATCTGATCTCATTCCCTTTGTAAGGTTTGACCCCCAGTTTTCCAAGGACCAAACGCCTGGGGAACAGCAACAGCCTGCGACTGACAAACCCCAGCAAGTCCATCCCCTTCCTCGGGCAAGGCAAGCAGGACCTCCTGGGCCTGAACCTAGTGCCAACCGCCACTCTCTCAGCATAAGCCACCAGTTCAGTCCTGGAGATGAGGCCCACGAGTTCTGCCTTCCCAAGAATATCAGCCGTGTCGCTCACTGCGAGGCCATTCAATAAATTAAACAAAACAATTGCAATGAGGAAGACGAAGAGAATGAAAATGGCGTGACTCAGCCCAGGCCTTGAAACAAAGGGAATGTCGGAGGCGTCAAACTCCCCAGTCAGCATGATAATTGTCTTGAACAGTGCATGACCAGGATCCGCGAAATTGTCATCTCCAATATCCTTGAACAGAGTGACAAATGCCAGAGCAAATGCGAGTATCAAAAATGCGTAGAGAAAGAGAAACTTCACGAAGTTCCACGTCACAGTCTTAAACATTTCAATTCCCGTGGACATTTTGGGATGTTGTCCTATGAGGATGACGAGCTCCCAAGCCGAGAGGAGAATTACAAGAGCCCCGACTTGTTTCCCCGCCCCAGCGAGAACAGCAGCTGCCAGAACTATGAGAATCACCTCTAGACAATTCTCAGAGCTAACGATGTAGTGCTTGGGTGATGATAAAAGCTGAAGGACTTCTCGGATCGTCAGACCGACTAGGAAGATAGCTGTGAGGCTCCAGAGGCCGTCGAGCTGCCCCTCACTTCTCAGAACAATCCTCGCGGAGGAGTTCAGGCCACTTGAGGTGACATTCGAGTCCTCCGAAGGAGCTGGCTTGTAGTTCAGTACGAGAATGTAGCAGTTGATGAAGATGTAGAAGAAGACGTAGAAAGCGAAATTGAAGTAGAGGATGTGTCGTATCCTGTGCCACTTCAGGTGGAGGAACGAGGAGAGGATGGGGTGCTTGAGGAGATGCCGCAAGGCCGGGTTCTTAGATATAAACGACAGTGTCTCCATCTCCGCTGACAGAGACAATTTCTTCTGCATCCGCGAACGCTTCGGGAGGAGAGTTTGAGTCCCTTCTTCGTCGGTGGCAGCCGCCGAGTGCGGCATGAGACACTTGTAGTCGAACTCGATCTCGTAGTCATCCGTCTTGTCACTTCTGCTTCTTAAGCATGCGTCCAGATGATCCTCCAGGATTTTCGGGGACATGTGGGCGACTGGAGGTACTCCAAAAGCATTCGCGTGACCTATGTAGCTGCCGGCCTTCAGGAGGAGCTCCACCGCTTCAGGGTCTTCAGCTCTGGCTGCGTAATGTAGCGGAGAGTTTCCCTTCTCGTCTTCAATTCGAACCTGCACGTCTGGATGCTCCAGCAGAAGCTTCAGGCATTTTATCCTCGACTGCTGCTCAACTCCGAATCTGCAGGGCACGCCCAGCTGCTGACAGGCTATCATGAGAACTTCATTTTCCACTTTGACTCCAGTCCTCAGGAGGTCCCGGAGGATGTCGTGGTGGCCCCTTCTGACCACCGCCTCCAGCGCAGCTCGGGGGACGCTGCCACCTTCTCTGCGTCGCAATAACTCGTCGACAGCGGTCCTCAGGTTCCTCTCGGCTGCAATGACCAGCAGCTTGTCCTCGCCATCTAGTCTCCCAGAGCCTTCCTCCTCAATCAAACGCAGCGTCTCCAGGAAGTGCTCCTCGTCGTTGGCGTCCAAGTAAAATCTCAGAGTATTGAAGTCCACGGGCTTCTCCCCTGGAGGTGGCAGAGACAGATCCGGGAACTTCTCGTTGAGAATCTCTCGTGCCGATCGCTTTCGGAAGTCTCGAAAGGTGTCGATGTCTGGGGTGAGTCTAGAGTGATTCAGGATTATCTCCACCATTTCTCGGTTGGAGGCGCTCGCCGCCGAGTGTAGGGGAGTTATTCCCCTGTTGTTTGGTACATTTGGACTTGAGTTATTCTCCAGAAGTGCCTTGGCACACTTGAGATCGCTATTTTTCACCGCAAAGTGAAGGGCAGTCTCCCGACCCGCCTCCAAATTCGGGTTTGTCCTTGGGTCGTCGAGGAGGGCGAGGATGACGTCATGGTGGCCTGATTCCGTGGCGAAGTGAATTGGCGCGCGGTTGTGGGATTCGTTCAGCCGATTTGGGGATGCCCCTAGCTCGAGGAGGAGTTTGACGAAGTCCGGGCGACCTTCGGCGCACGCCACGTCCAGGAGGGTTTTGTTTGTGGGGTAGGGGTAGCTGTGGTCTATGTGGACGCTGGGCGGGCGCTTCTGGAGGCCCTTCTTCAGGAGACTTTTGAAGACTGCGTAATGATTGGCGAGGAGACTGTCCAGGAGGATCTTGTAGAGGCTGGGGTTCTCGCAGCGGAGGGTGTTCAGCTGGAGGAGCTCCTCTTCTGGCTCCATTTTCCCACTGGAATTTCAGGTTCGACGGTTATATTGGACGATAACTTGAGAATTATTAAATAAATTGGCAATTTAACAGCAATTCTACACAGAGAGAAAACATTTTTTGGCCAAGTCTATGGCGTAAATTTTTGTGAGGAACCCGAAATCACTCTCGCGACGCGATATCCGTAGGAATCAGGAGATGATTTAGATTAAATAAACAAGTTTGAGTTGGATCCACTGAATTTATATTCATTTACATTTCGTATCTAATAAATTCTTATAAACTTTCGTTCCAAATTTTTGTTGTTCGGTTTCTGTTGTTGACAACAATTCCTCAGCTCAAAGGAACTATTATTTATATTAAAAAATAGTTAGACCTAGGATTTTCATCGATTATCAATTTTGTAATCTCTTTTTATAATAATTGCACGCATGAATCTCTCCATTTACAATTTTACACCACAATTTGCTCCAAATTTGGGTTTGAATAGAGGGAGTGCCACCGACGCAAGACGACATGACGTGTACATCTGTTTTACGTTTGAATTCACGCGTGGGCTGCACACGGCCGTGACAATGATGTCACTCGTGGGGGGACCAGACGTCGCTGTTGAGTTGCCGTCACTGGCTCCCCATGAAAGAGCACCATCGCCACAAAGAGGAGCAAAAAAAATGGGACGGAGAGTCCAACTCACGCCCAAATAATCAAACGAAATTCCTAATAATCGCGTGTCGGAACAATAAAGAGCCCTCGAACAATTAGCTAACACCGGAAGCTCGGACTTCCTGCTTCGCACGGGTCAATTCCCCCGGTTGAATACTATTCGTGTGTTCAGCATTGGCTCTCTCAGTGGACGAGTGAAATTGTAAAATTAATGACTCGTGAGGCAAAGTTTCTCGCGATTGACTGGTGATGCTGGGGATAATGGACCTTCCAGGGGGTGATTAGACGAGAGTACTCGGGTACTTACCGGCTTGGACACCTGTCGACAGATGCAGATTATGAGGCGATATTATGGAGCAAGAATTTCACGTTCTGAGGCCATTGGCGGTGACCAGACTGAAACCACTACAGCGGACATCATGCCTCCACTTTGTGTCCGTCTCTTTTTCTCTTCTCTCCTCTCGTTCGACGTTGCTCTTCCACTTCTGCTGATGCCGGAGTGGGGGAGTTACGGGTTATCGCTGTCTGCATTTTTCGAGCTGGCTTTCCTTTGAAAAATACCTGAGACCCATTGTTTTCATCGATTATCCATGAAACAGTTGTTGGTCTCAACAACAGAGTCAGCAACAAATTTATTAAAAAGTCATTAAGACAATCGGAGGAATTCCTAATGAGCCACGATATTTCAACAGAATTTTCTCACTAAATACGCAAAACGATCGGCTTTCTGCTCGTTTTTTTTTAGAATTTAATTAGCAAATTCAAATTAATTTTTACACATCAAAAATCGCCCACTATCGCCTTTGATTTAATTAATGAATTCAGTTAATTAAGAAAAAACTGAAACATTCCTTTTTCGACAGTTTTATTATCTCTCCGATCGGTTGTAAAAATAAAATGACAGATTACAAAATAACTTAATGACTGGAGAATTAATAAATCCATTCAATTTCGAAAATTGCAAACAAGGCAACTCATTCTGAGTTATTAAAATAATTAATTGTTATTGTTTCAAGGGAGACAGGAGATGAATCGTCGAGCACTCGATGCAAATCCAAATGGAGCGATCCGAAGGGCGGAAAAGTTGCGATGCGCGCGCGTTTTGGCTGAGAGGGGGTGTGCGCATCCTGTCAACCGGAGAGTGGAACACCACGCGCTACCAACTGGATCAGTGATTACTTGCCGTTCCTGGTTAGACAGCCGTGACTACTTACCGCTCAGTGGTTACGGCAATCACATTGTGCTCAGACCGCTCGAATTTGACAAGTCGTGGAGAATATTGAGGACGTGTCGATTGGTCTGGGAGCAGTTGACAACGACCGACCGAATTGCGATACAGTTCGAAGTTATTTTATTGTACGAGGTTTTGAATTTCGAGGGATCATCTTCCGTTTCGGTAAGTCAGGGATTGTATTCGTGGGAGGTGATATTACAAACCGCTCGGGTGTCACTTCCAGGGAAAAAGTCCAGGCGATTTTCCCGGGGTAATTTAACTGTCGCCAGTGGAAAGACCGGATTTTTCGCGGTTTTCCATCGAGAGATTTTTTTTTCTTGGAAATGAGAAGGCCCGGGCAATTCCGCGACGATCGAGAGAATTTTCAATGGAAATTGAACTAATTACTTAATTAATTAAGACCCACATTTCAAATTTTTGTTGTCGACTTCAATTGAACATTACTGGGGTAGAATTGAGGTCAGTAGATTAGGAGTTAACACGAAAATTGGAAAACACTCGATTTTTTTTCGTATTGACCTTGTGGAGATATCAATTACTTCAATTTTCAAATAATTTCCAGAATAGAACATCGAGTTGAATTGATTGTTAATGGAATTGTTGTTATCGATGGGCTTTTTGTTATTTATTCAACCTCCAGTTAAAGTATACATGACATTTTACAAAATAAAATCGTAAATTACAAAATAAATTGGCTTGCTTACTCTAGTTATTTAATGATCATTATTCTAATGGAATTTTATTAGAAAATTTCGGCTATTTGTTGTGTCCACTCTCACGAGTTATACGACTTTTCCATTTCCATACATACCCTGATATCTAATCTTTCTGAGAAAAAGAGAGATAAAAAAATAGACATCCAAAAATATAAAAAAGAAATTATTAATTTTTTTCTATCAGGTTTTTTTTTAACAAAATGCGACAAAGAAATCGCGTAATTTTCAAAAGTTCAAAAAATGTAATTCAATTCCATTGTCTTTTCGTTTTTCTAAATAAATAAAACATCATAAAAAAATTACACATGATTTTCGCTTAATTTCATTGAAATATTGAGCGTTTGAATTGAATCGCCTGATTTTCAAAAATTTCTGGGGATAAAAATTGAATATATTTTTATAGATCTACAACAATGATCTAGATTGCCGATTGGATCTCTTCGGAGATGATACATCCGGTGATAATTAATTGACCCATCCTATTCTCTAATTTTCTGACCCGATGCGATTAAAAAACGTTCACTCACTATTTACGCTTTTCAAGTTGTGTAACAGGTCTTGTAACGTGTCTATGAGTATGAGTGACCTTAGTCGCGGCGCGTTAGATATTTCTCCGAGTAATGATGTAAATACACGCGAAGGTAAAATGTCAAAGATGGAAATGGAGTTGTATTAGTAAATGAATCACCGCATAGCGAAGTCTAATTGCATTAGTCAGGGGCGAGAGGGGCGAACGAGAGCGTCTTCGACGGACCACCGCTCGGGATCGGCAGAGTGAAAATCAATGATTTTTAATTCATACAAACCTTTTGGTTTCCAGTTTCAGTATAAAAAAAATCATCGAATTTCAATCGGCCGATCGCGAGTTATGGGCCGCCGAAGTTTTTTTTATTTTCGATTTCTAATTATTTTGTCTTCCCCCTGGAATCATGAGAATCGATCGCTGATTTATCTACTGTCACGCCGAGTAGGCGAACTTTAGATGCATCTGGCGGAAAATTGATTACTCCTCACTGTGCACTTTGTTCGAATTGAAAAATGAAAGCATTACCTTTTTTGATAAATTCTATTTATCCTCTAATTCAGCATTCCCTCGGTCGTTCAGGCTTTCATTTCCATTTTCGGATAATGTTATTCCACGTGCGAAACCCGTATTTATCGGTACCAACCGATCCCCCCCCTCCGATTCATGATCCTTCGTCATTATACGTAGTTATACATTATTCCAGCTGGAATGATTTTTTTTATTTACGTTAAACGCTGGGTATGCGCGCGACGTCTGCCATTTTTGGAGACTCGCGCCAGTTTTCATTCCGACTCTTATACCGATCAGCCGCTTATTTACAACCAATTTATGGGGAATATTAGTCACCGGATGAAATAAAAATATGACAGTTTCAGGTGTTGCCCGCAATTTTTATTTATTTTTTTTTATCTAATTTTAGTGGATTTATGGGGAGGAAATAAAAATATAACAGATTCAATTACTCTAGTTTTCATCCCAAGGCCCACAATTTTTTTTCAAAAAATATATTCAGAAATCATATACGACTGATGGCAAAAATGGTACAGCTAAAAAATTAATTCAAATTCTTCCACTCAATTGTCTATTTATTCTCAAATTTACCCTAGACTAATCCCGATTTTTTAAAAAAATTTACTGAAGTTCACTTACAATATTTGACTTCTTTTATTAATTGCAGAATATGAAAAATATTTACCGTTGGTAATTTATATGTAATTGATCCGAGCAATAGAGTCGACCAGTCCAGAATAAATTAAATACAAATGAGAATAATTTAAACAAAAAAATTGTAAAAAAAATGACAATTTTGTCAACTTTAGAATTGAATGAAAATCGATTAAATAAAAAATTCAAAGGAAAGTCCTGGGAAAAGCGCTGGATTTTTCCGCGGACTCAATCGCACTTGGAATATTGTTTATTTACGAATTTATTTACATTTCCTCGAGGGGTTCCTGGTCCCGGGGTGTGAGACCTTGCGAGGCGTCTCAATAACCAGTTGGCTTTGAGTGCCGCCTACGACATGTCCTCAGTCGTGTCAGCTCGCAAATCAAGTTTTGATCGAGTCGCTGATGACATTGACACGCACCCAATGTCAGCCGATTCTCAGCGAAAAAAAAATCCCCCGAGGATTAATGGATTTTTCACTTTTTAATTCTCTTCTGATTCTGGGGGGGGCACTCGAAACGCTCGGACTGGTTCGGTCAGTGGGCGATGGCAGAAAAGCCACTCATGGGCATGCTCTTATATGGATCTCTATGACTCGATCTGCACTTCTGACCAGGGATACATTTTCGAGGCCGTCTGTATACGCGCAATTGCACAATTTCATGCGAACGCTCGGCAGGATCGCAGGTTTTGTTTGGGAACAATGAGGTTTTATTCGAGGAGACGACAGACTCCCCTCGGAACAGACAAACTCGATATGTTATGGGATCCAATATAATTTTTTTATTCGACACAATACCTACTACATACGACTTATTATTAATAATAATAATAATGTTGCAATGTTTAAAATTCTCTTATAATACAATTAATTTTGAATGCCGACAGAAACTTGTTAAGTTGGATTTCAGATCGAGGTCTTGGAAGGGAATTCTCTCGAAAACGAACGGATTTACGAAAAAATACGTTAAGACGTTTTTTAAAGATGAGAAAATTTGGAAGACAATTTTCTTAAGATGTTTTTTTACTGAATCAATCGTTTTCGGTGTACACGGGTTGGAAAAATTTAATTTAGTATACGACAAAAAATCATGAAAAATCGGAAGGAATTGAATGGTTCAATTAATTTTATTGCGAGATTTTCAATGAAAATTCCTCGCCCTAAAATCTCCAAGTTTATCTGTAGCCTTTTATCAACGATCAGTGACAGAAAATAGAAATTAAAAAAACAAATATGGAGTTCAACTGAAAATTTTGACAAGAGTTCGATAAAATTATCAAAAGAATTGTCCAATTGAAGTGAAAAAAAAACGTAAAAATCTACTTGGGCAAATAAAAGGCCCATTCGTGAGGTGGTCCCATAAATTAATCGACCCTCACCCAATTGCATTTTTTTGTCGGTCCTCCGAGGGCCAGCGATCGCATTAATTCAGCCGAAATGATAGCCCCCCCGGCCATTGAATACGAAATTCTTTCTCATAACAAGGAAAAATCGTAAGAACTCATTGAGGGCTATCGATCGATCGTTCGTGATCCACTTTCATGCTTTATATTCGACACACATATCGTCCAATGGATGTATACCCCGACCTTGTCCCAAGGTCCGCCCTTCCCGCCTCGCTGACATGCAAATAATCACTTCCAGGAATTGCCGATTGAATTCTGAAATTGGAGAGAGACATGGGTGGAATGACTCAGAGATCGTGGACCCCGACTAAGCGCAGGGGTCCAATCGCCGCTGAATTTGGAAGTCCTGGACCAGCTTGCGTCACCCTGCCACCACTTATAGGCAAGCTCTTGCGATTTTATCTAACTCCACTTCTTTAAACACACCCGAGTGGGAAAATTGCCGTTCGGTTTCCCTCATTATTATTTTTATTCATGGAGACCAAGGTCTGAGGCCCACACTCTAGGCAAGGAACACCCTAGAGTCCTCATTTGTTTATTATATTTATTTGTTTTAATAAAAGAACTCCAGTAATTCCGCATTTCTCGCGATTGATGTCACTTTCGTCAATTTTTTTGACTTTAAGAGTCTTTATTTTATTTAATTTTATTCAATTCATTTTCTAATTTGTTATTTAAATGAAAAAGTGGAGACCTGTATGGGTAATATTTATTTGTTATTTAATAGACGCACGCGAGTAATTCTAAATTTCTAACGATTGATTCTTCGGTCGATATCGAGCACCCAAAAATAAAAAATCGTTGAAAAATTATTAAAAATGGCTGGATTAGTCGGATTTTGATGAGTCCAAAAAAAGGGGTAACTCCCACCCTTAACCTAGTCTATTTTACTCTAGCGTATGATTTTTATGCAGCCTTGGACGCGATTTTTTTTTTGACATTTTCAATAATATTGTGAACTTGGGGAGAGAGGGAGCAAAATGGAACGCCTTCAATTGCCCATAACTCGGGATCGGCAGAGTGAAATTGAATAATGTTACGTTCATATGAAAGCGTGGATTTGCAGCTTGAATATGAGCGTAGAATGATTCGATTTGACTCGGCAGATCCCGAGTTATTGACAATTGAATTCGGTTCGTTTTGCCCCACTCTCCCCTATTTTCTGCTGTTTTCTACAGTTTGGTCCAAAAATTTAATTAAAGATCTTAAGCTCAGCCTCTTCAGTATTCAAAAACCCAATAAATTAGAAACAAATTGCACTCCAGATTAAACAATCGATCGAGCGCTAAATTAATTAAATTAACTGATCATTCTTCAATTTTTTCACTAGGCAAAACTGTTCCAGATTCTAAGAGAGGAAGAGCTCCTGCGTTCTCATTCGGTAGCAGGTGAATATAATTCCGAATAAACCCCCTATAAACAATCAGAAACTTTTAAAAAATGATTGATCACTGCTAATGTCTATTAAAATTTCTTTCCCTTGAATTTTGCGACATTTTCCTCCCAATAATTGTAAAATTCGTTCGAAAGTCCCTGAGAAACCTGAGAAATCAAAGAAATCAATCGTCTCGTTTTAATTATCTTAAAAATAGATTTAAAAATATTTTACAATGAAAATTAAATTGACTGTCTTTTTTGTAGGCATGCACAAAAGAATGAGAGCCCAGGCCCCGGACCCGGCCAATACAACGTATCCGGACTCAACGCAAAAGGCAAGAAAATTTCTAAAATTGTTTCCAACATTTCCTTAATTAAATCACGAGAAAAAAAACCAAAGGATGGGTGAGCCCTGGGCGATGGGGAGTACCAGAAGATTCCAGGGGACTTTCACGTCGTCGGTGTATCGATCAAACACGTTTGAACCCAGCAAACATAGCCATACACATCCGCAGGAATGACAGGCACTCGTTAACTCCAGATGCCACCGATAGACTTCCCCTTTAAGCTCAAATAAAAAATGAATGAGAGCCGATGGTTTAATCAGAGTGCAATCTAGAGGCTCTAGGCATGCTTGCATTGATTGCTTGAGGATGACAACATTAGGGACATTCCCAGATTCTAATCGAGTGTAAAAAAAATTGTTGCTTAGAGATTTCAGAAGATCTTTAATAAAAACTCTCGAAGAGATTGACTTGGGACCCTCGAGAGGGTCAGGTTTTTAAGCCTAGTTTTTTAGTGGATTTAAATAGAATTTTTTTGGGCCAAAATTGGTACTCTTGATAATTTAAGAATTTCGGAAAGGGCACATAGAATTTTTTAAGTCACCAAAAAAGACTTTCAGAACTCAAATTAATTTTTTTGTAAGTGCAAATTTGAGACTCTCGTCAATCTCAGATTGAAAATGATTTTTTTTTAATTTTCTGCAGCACTAAATTAAATTGAGGCCCTCGAGAGGGTCAAGTAGAGACTTCCAAGTCTCGAGTTCAGAGGTTTAAGCCGACGTTCCCAGAATATTTAAATTAAAAAATTTTAATGCAAAAATTGATACTCTCAATAGTTCGGAACTTACGGAAAGTCCACATGAAAATTTTTCAGTCACAAATTAAGACTTTCAGAACAAAACGTCAATGCGAGTCTCTGTCGAGTTTAATCAGAGCGAAATCTAGAGGTTTCAGGCGCCCATCGATTGCCTGCGAATAGCGATATTAGGGACATTACCCCATTTGAATCGAAGGAGTACACATCAGCCATTCGGGGGACAAATTGATTTTAGGTAAAGACAAAGCGCCAGCATTGTCTCTTCATGGCCGTACCCACACCGACAAGATTGAGAATACCCCAGCGCCTGGTGACTACGATCCACAAAAGGCCGAGAAAATTATTCAAGACAGCTCGCCGAAATACTCGTTTGGAATAAAAACACAGACTGAGAAAATTAATAGCACGCCAGGTAAAGGAAATGAAGGAAATTACGTCATATCGAATTACGCGGATATAAATCATTGTTTTTGATTTTTTATTGGGAAAGACAATTACCGGCAATTAATTATTGGAGGAATCCTTCGTTAATATACCCATCGACTCTCGATATTTTGTTAATTATTGAATTAAATTAATGAACAAAAAAATGTACAAACGGCGACTTTTTTGTCAACACATGTCCAGAGGGACAAACAATTTTTCCAAATGACAAAAAATATCAAAATTTATACTTTTGTCCTTTTTTATTTATTTTTGACTTTTTTCGTCTCTCGATCTCGTCTCTCGTCTCTAAAATTTTGTATCAAATTTGTTCCGCGTCTGAAATTGCCCAATTTTTATCTGAAAATTCATTCGTCTCGTCACTTTCTCCTTTTCGATTGTTAATTGTAAATTAACCGAATTTTAATTACCAATATTCCTCCAAATTTATTAATTAGTCTTCCCCAATGATTTTCATAATTTCCACAATCCCACGAGACTCATAAAATGTTTTTCATTTTTCAATTTTGAATTAAAACTCCGATTAATTCAAAAATCAATGAACAATCAGCACCCGGTGATTACTGCGCCGAGAGCGTAATCCTCGACAAAGCACCGCAATACACATTTGGCATGAGACACGCTGGGGAAAGGCGTAGTGACACTCCGGGTAAATATTCCAAAAACTAACGAGAAAGAAAAACTCAAGAAATAACACTTCATCGTCCCTGAATTCCCGATTAGTTCGAAGATCGAAGAGTAATTCTGTTGCGTATGACGGCGGAATTAATGGGTCATTTGGTTGGCACTCGATTTATATAATTCCGAGCGCAGTTTTACGGATCATCAGCGGCGGACGTAACGAAATTGCCATCATCGCTATTCAGGGTTTGGTATTTCATATCGATCATTAAACCTGCTTACATACTTTTATTTAATGCACTTCACTCACTCCATTAATTTTCGCCGCTCCATTAGCACTCGCTCATTTCATTTTTTCATCATCGACTAATGAATTTTTACGCTTCGAGTGAATATTTTTAATTTTCCGGATGAGAGAGTTCAAGGGAAATATTTAAAACCAATTTTTATTGTTTTTAGCCATTTTTTTACTTGTTAATAAACAAAGCAATGTAAATTGAGTGAATTGTCGACAATTATTCTGTTAGAAAATACGTAAAAATAATTATTTGTAAAAAGCGACGGATAAATTTGAAAAAAAACTGGTTTCGTCGATTTTTTTAGTCAATTATTTTGTACCGGAGGAAGTTTTGACATTCAATTTACCGCCGATTGTTAATGATTTTCTCTTGAATTTTTAAATCCGTCCAACGATTGATGGAATGCTTGAAGTAGTTGATTTAATGTTTAGCGCCTGGGTCTTACTACCCAGAGAGATTTAAGTTGGGTAGAACTCCAGAGTATACGTTTGGTCGTAGACTGTCTCTGGGTAAAATCAGT
The DNA here is from genome assembly GCA_030522865.1 of Psyttalia lounsburyi. Taxonomy (NCBI): domain Eukaryota; kingdom Metazoa; phylum Arthropoda; class Insecta; order Hymenoptera; family Braconidae; genus Psyttalia; species Psyttalia lounsburyi. Next base: position 46,699 of record JAPYZN010000256.1, read on the forward strand.
GATACTCCAGGTAAATTAAATTATTCTCCCTCTTCAGCCTTTAAATAAAAAAAAAATGCAGTCCGTTCGATGTAGATCCTAGATCCTAGATCGCAGTAGGAGTAGAAGAGATCCCATTTTTAATTTACTCACGATTATTTTGTGTACTCTTTCAAATATCCATTAATTTATCCAGCCCCCGGATCCTACTGCCCTGAGAAAGTTAATCTGGATCATCAGCCGCAATACACTTTTGGTTTGAGAACGCCCCTTACTAAGCCTAACGATACTCCAGCGCCTGGCGCGTATTGCCCGGAGAGAGTTAATTTGCACAGAGGCCCAGAGTTCAGTTTAAGTGGAAAAGGACTGTCTGACAAGCCCAACGATACTCCAGCGCCTGGCGCGTATTGCCCGGAGAGAGTTAATTTGCACAGAGGCCCGGAGTTCAGTTTAAGTGGAAAAGGACTGTCTGACAAGCCCAACGATACTCCAGGTAGTGTTCATTCGGAGCTGATCAGGTTCTTGATTGAGGAAGGGGCCTCCCCATTTTCTTTAGAAGTCTTTGGCAGAAAATGTCGTCCATTTCTTTTATTTATTATTTATGTAAAAAGGGCAGGCAAGGGACATCCTAAAATTCTCTTTCTCCAATAATATTTATAGCTATTTAATGGAACTTGAGTCGCTATTTTTTTTCAAGTCCCAGCAGTCTTTAATTCAAATTAAAAGTCCACTTTTTTATTTATGTAAAACCAGGTGTGGGCGAAGAATATTATAAACTTCTTATTTTTTAAAAATAGTCATTTACTATTTAATAGAAAAATTGGAGTAGTTCCAGATTAATTGGAGTAATCCCAGATTGAACACTCAAAAAGAAAAAACATTGAAAATTATTGAAAACAGCAGGACCCCCACCGTTAACATCCTTTATTTTACTTTTTTTCTGTTTCGTATGATTTTTATTCAGCCCCAGGCGCGTACAGTCCTGAGAAAATCAGTCTCGATCATCACCCGCAATACACTTTTGGTCTTAGAACGCCTCTAAACAAGCCCAACGACACTCCAGCCCCTGGAGCCTATTCTCCAGAAAAAATTAATCTCCACAGAGGCCCGGAGTACAGTTTAAGTGGTAAAGGCCACTCAGAAAAGTTCAATGACACTCCAGCACCAGGAGCTTACTGCCCGGAGAAAGTGAATTTCTACAAAGGTCCAGAGTATAGTCTAAGTGGAAAAGGTCATTCTCCAAAATCGGACGACACTCCAGCCCCTGGAGCGTATTGTCCAGAGAAGATAAATCTCCATAAAGGTCCCGAATACAGTTTAAGTGGAAAGGGCCTGTCAGAAAAGCCCAACGACACTCCGGCTCCAGGAGCTTACTGTCCAGAAAAAATTAATCTCCAGAAAGGCCCTGAGTATAGTCTGAGTGGAAAAGGTAATTCTCCAAAATCAGAGGACACTCCAGCCCCTGGAGCCTATTGTCCAGAGAAAATCAATCTCCACAAGGGCCCAGAATACAGTCTAAGCGGAAAAGGTT